>JASCZW010011204.1:0-32975 GCA_034211315.2 Aedes japonicus | reverse complement strand
AATGTGGATATTTTTCAACCATTCAGTGGAATTCGATTTAAGTTTCTTATTAAATAATTTTTTGAATGTTCTGTGTGCAACTCATCAACCAAGGTTGTTTTAAAGTGGAATTCTATGAAAAACACAATAAAAAATTTATAAGTTATTTGGAGCAAAATTTCTAAAGAGAGTTCAATAAAAGTTGCAGGAGAACTCCTATGATATATTGCATCAAAAACCTACTGAGAACTTCACGGCAGTTCGAAAGAAACACCCATGGGTAGTTTGAGGTTTACGATTTTGATTGATAGTGTTCCAGGGTATCGAAATTCCATGGAAATTTTTCGAACGTTTTTTGAAGATATGGCCAAAAGAATGCGAACAACTAGAGTGTATACGAAAATAAGAAATGCACCGTTATGAATTTTTAAATTTTCAAGTACAGTCTTCAAAATGGTATCAGATTTGCCTTGTTAGAAGGTTTGGCAACAATTAAGTTTTAAAATTATTTAAAATTGAAAAGTTCTACAAGAATTAATTCTTCGGCAAAATAGTTCATTCTTATAAAATTAACTATTTTGTAAAAGAAAAATATTTTTTTTAATTTTCTAAGATGGTGGATCGGATTCAAGGGGTGGATCACTCAGCACCAGGCCATTGGCAAGCCTATATCAATAGCAGTGATTCACAGTAGACAAGATGTCCTGGGTCCAAATTGATTTGGGCCCGCTGTCAGCTGTCAAATCGAAGTCTAATCATTTGTTTTGATGTAAAACACCACAGAAAGCGATCTTTCTGCTTTGTATGACGTGCACAACGAAAACGAGCAAGAACAGACAAAACGTAAACGAGCAACAACAAACACAACTTTCAATGTTGACATTATTTTGACAGCTGAGCTTGCTGAGATGTTGTCTACGTCTAAAAGTGGTCCTTGTCATAGGCCTGCTCAGCACACGCTTCTGCTGTGCTATTTTATTTTACTGTGTCTACAAGCGTTGCAATGTTGCATGGGTGTTCCCGTATTGTCCCGAAGGTGCCGCTGTGTTGACAGTTTAAATTTTTATTTGGTTGCTGTACCTGACAACCAATAACGCATATTAGCAAGGTTGCTAGTTTCTTATTTTTAAAGCAGCTCAACTGTCAAAAGTGTGCCTCAATGTGCCACATGTGTGTTTTGGATTGAAAATCGAAGCTCCGCAGTTATGTAACAAATTCGGCTAGTGTGTAAAACATCGTTGCTGGCACACTGTTCTAAGCGACTCACCCTTGATCGGATGACATTTTCAAGACTTTGAAGTACAGTTTATAAATTCAAAACAGTTTGAAATTCAGGTATCTTCTATTGTATAGCTATAGTCAAAATTTCAGCTCAATCTATCTTGTGAGTGCTGACATAGAGAATGTCAAATATGACAATTTTGTATGAAAAACTGTAGATGTTTTCAATATTTTCGCGACCACTGTATACTAGGAACTATTCCAGCCAAAAGTAGAACCTTTTGATTGAAAATCAAATCCTTTAAAGAAATCTTAAGAATAAATGTGATACAACTTTTGTGATAAAAGCGAAGCGAATTTTAATAAAATTTGACATACAGGCCCATTATGTAGTCTATATCAACAACTAGTGGTACTGAAGTCAACCCCTACAAATGTTATGATTTCAAGAATTTACCTGATTATATGTTAACCTAATTTCTAAAACTACATTTTCGAAAATATTATCGTTAATGAATAAACTTCTATCTCCATATTTTGCTTATGGACATTCGTTAGCTTCGAAACTTTTAATCAATCTGGGGAGTCTATACTCTACTAAATTGTTCGTACAAAAAAAAATGATATCGTGAATTCTAAAATTGCGACTTTAAATAAAACTCATTATTGCAATACCTTCTTGAATAATAAAATTAAAATACGTACATAGAAAAGTGTTTAAAATCTTATGTTTAAACATCACAGGCTCTACATTTCACTGTCGCTATTATTTTAGATAGAGGTTTTAATATAAATAGAATTGAATTATTAGAATTCAGAATTATTTAGAGCTAAGGCGTAGAGCTTTTGTTAAGCAGTATTTCAAAGTAAACGCAATAAAAAACATAATTAGTAGTATATTTATTCAATGATGGGATTTCCATCAAAATATGCTGCTGAGAAGATCAGCATAAGACACCTTACTGGGTTTCTCTGCGAGGTTGTTAAGTTAACAACGACAAGAAAAACACTACTTGTAAACATGAGAAGTTGTGGTTTTAAAACCTCTAATTGGAAATTGATTTCCATCACATGTGGTCTTAAGGGAGTGTAAAAACAGAGATTTCACATCGTTAGAACCATTCTGTGCCTTTAGCGGTATTTGCGCATGATCAAGCGCATACATTTTTGTCAGTCAAACTACTTTCAAACTACTTCTATTAGATTTCATAACCTGCCGAGCTCGATACTTTCTCTTTTACATCTTTGGTTCTAGCAAAATTGCTGTTCAGAAATAGGATCCCATGATGTTACGGAAGATATTTCCAATTTCAACACATTTTAACAGACGCAAACTCTCGAGCGAAGTGGATGTAATGTTGATATATCGGAATTCTCATGTATCTAATTGTCGTTAACTATGGTTTTCTTGATAAATACACCAACTTTTCATCCTATAAGGTACAGTGGGATGAGTGTGTGTAAAAGAGAATGCAAAGGAGTAAAGACTCATACTTCTGAAGTTACTGATTTTAACTATTTCTCAAGGGAGCAAAGTACAAAAAATTAATAGTGTTTCATTTCAAATTAGAAATATATAAGGAAAAAAATCCTGGGGGCCTACAGAATTCTGGAGGGCCTGGCCCCTAGGCACCCCCAGTAGTTACGCCAATGCCTCTAAATCATAAGAACAAAAGTTGATTTTTTCTGAACAGAAAAGGGCCGCCCTAGCCACCAGTCAGACCTACAGATAGATCTAATTAGTTAAATTACATCTTGCGAAGGCATCATCTGTCTTAAGTTAATGGTTTTCGAGTTATAGATTTTTGTCGCGAAATTAGTCCATTCATACCATAGTGGAACGCTTCAACGCATCAAAGCCCTGGCCAGAGATGGAGCAAAAGTCGTAGTCCTTAGTCGCAGTGGCGTGCAATTCACCCAGAATCTACAGGAGGTGAAGTTTGCTCCACCAGAACTTTATCTTGAACAACCAGCAGTTGCGGATGGATCGAGCAGCGCACCCAATATTGCCGATGGTACTTCAGGATTGGATTCGGCGATCGGTATTGACTTGTCTTGTCAGGAGACAACCAGAAAAAATAAAAACTTCCAGAAAATTGGCCACTGTTTATGATAAGAGTGACGGCAGAATCGAATGAGGTAGAGTAAACCTAATAATCAAATGTTCGATATGTCGAAAGAAAGGTTTAAGTAAAGATTTGAATATGGCCACTTTCAAGGAGGAACTCGTACTCCGCAGGATCCAGTTATGTGGTAATCCTCACAACGGTTTCTGATGGCCTAGTTTTGCACAAAATCATGAAATTTTAACAAGTTGAAAATGTATCCTCTCGTTTAATTTCAACCTAGAAGGCGTAAACACAGTTGTATGCAATCATCCATACAACATACAAAATGTTTGTAATTTGTCACAAAAGGCTAGATGCAGGCGTTATCTGACCTCATTAAGAAGTATCCATATTTCGGGCAAATCTAGTATTCCGTTTATGTTAGAAAACGCGTATCAATGATCTGGTTTCAAATTTGAATTTTAGCTTTCAAAGAGATAGGGTCGAGAAGGGTTTAAATTTTAGAGTAGAAAACCATTCCAATTATTTAAAACACGCTCATTTTGATCCACAACACCTTAGAAAAGCGTTTTCACGATTGTGATGTATGACAATTTAAAAGTTAAACTAAATAATTGGAATGAACAAGTTGAACATGTGGTAGAGACGCCACTGTGTTTTACAATATAATAATTATCAAGTGAAAAACTTACGTTTTCATCCAAATTACTCCGAATATCCGCATCAAATTTTATTGCAACGCGATAACCAGAAGATAATGAACAGCTGGGAAAACTTTCAACAACTGCCACTCAAGCGCTGTATTTGTCTTACGATAATCATTTGTGTCACAATGAGGCAAGATTTGAGGTAGCAGACTTTGGAAAAACGCCCAACCTCCTCCCACCATCGCCGTGCCACAAAAAGACAGTATGTTTTCTCCATCTTCATATTGAAATGGTTGTCGTCACCTCTGGGAAGGCAGCAGCCAAGGGCGCCAATAAAAGCTGACAAATTCCCACCTAGCAGCAGCGCGCTGAGGACTTATAATCAACCGAGATAGAAAATGAAAATGAAAAGTCTCCAACAAACGGTCTCCGAATCGCTAGAAGGGGGGGAGGGGAGGCAAAAAGCTCTACGGGGACGTGACTTTTACAGCTTCATTTAATTTAATTGGGAAAATCAAGATAATTAAAAGTGATTGCACACTCAGCAGCAGCAGCAGCAGCTCCGGTAGCAGACGAGAGACGGGAACTGCAGGAGTGATTCGTTACCTTACAGATTGGTCCCCAAAATTAAATGATTCCTCCTTCGGCGGAGTTCTTCAGTTCATTCACACGAACTCGGATGGCGGCGGAGGCAGTTGAGGCCGTTGAGGCGTGGATGGGAAGAACACAAATTAGTGCCATCACACACTTCCATGGACGATTTTCGGCGGGAATGAATGCGATGTGTAATTAAAGCGAAGAACCAATGAAAGGTGCCATTTCCGCTTCCTGCTGCCTGGCAACGAAGGTAGCTTTCCACGGTCTTTTTCGTGATGAGAAGTTTTTAATTACTGCTCCACTTTATGGGAAGTTTTCACTTGAGATCTTTTGCTTGTGATTGAAATTTTTTTTCTGTGGATGAATTAAATTCGTGTAAAGTAGGTTGTGGATGAATGTTCCAATTATCGAACAAGGAGTCAAATCGATGGGATGCGTTCTATCCTGCCACATAATGCACAGCCCCACAGATAGACAAAAAACGCATCGCAGAATGGTTCATGGCAAGCAAACTTCCAATGGCTCACCGCAAAGTCACTTCCTGCACCATCATCACATATTTTATTCAATTGACAGTGACAGGATATAGCAGAACAGAATAAAGCAAGGAAGAGAGCAAACCTGCCCGAGTTGGTGAATCACATCCATGGTCACAACTCACAATGGCTGATGATGATAGTAAATTGGCGGCGACTGAGCTGTGCCCTATAGTATCAATGGACGATGCCCGAAAGAAAAGCATTATTATTAGAATCCTAAAGGGTTTGAGCTGTTTAGTGGAATACCTGTAACTAGAAATTAGAAGAAAAATTAGTATTTCTAATCTAATCTAATCTAATCTAATCTAATCTAATCTAATCTAATACAAACGCAGCCAGTACGGGAAAGCATCCTGGAAATAATTGGGTTAGATAACGCCCAATTATTTTTTTTGTCAATATTGATGCTTGCAGCATATCAAAGACATGATACAAGCGTCAAAGCGGCCAGGCCTACTGCGTTGCATTAACCGCAAAAGATGATTCTGTAAAATGAGTTGGATTCAAATAAATGGATTTGAACCACAACGCATTTTGTGAATCCACAGGGGAGGAAGGATGCGTGGACATACCGTACCATACGCTCCGAGGTAAAAATAATTAAATAATTTCAAAGTGAATCTTGGAAATCCGAGAAATGATAATTATGATATTGATAGTAATAAAAATAAAAATAAAAATGCAATGTCATATAGAGAAGTATATAAAACATCTTGAAGAGAAGCTGTAGTTTAAAATGATATCAACTATTAAACATATCTGCAGATTGTTGTCCTGCTGCAATTGTAGAAGTTTCCGCGTTTATACTATGAACATGAAAGTTTAGACAGTGTATTATAGCCACGATTTAAAAAATATACCTAAAAAACTTGGAACTCCATGGATGACCTGAAATGATATAAAGAGAATAGTAAATATCGATGTTTTGTTCCGTCTCCTTGCACCACCATATGTAGTGGATCTCATAGGTTCCACTGGTTCAACTGGACATTCACTGGTTGGTCACTGATCTATTCTAATCTAATACAATACGAACGCAGCCAGTACGAGAAAGCATCTTGGAAACAACTGGGCTAGATGACGTTGAATTATTATTATTTTCTTTTAATATTGATGCTTGCAGCACATCAATGACATACAACAAGCGTCAAAGCAATCAAGCCCACTACGTGGCATCAACCGTGAAGGAAAATCTATAAAACGAGCTTGATTCTATATAATAGAAACTCTACGTATTTGTATTACCACGGTTACCTGAAATTAAACTTAACAGAAACCTTAATTTTGAACAATTTATAGCATATAACTGCAATTTATAGCATATCTCATTTGTTATATACAGTAAAACTGCAATTACTAAGAATATTTTTGCCGATTAAATTTGTACTTAGACTACGGTCATTCCACGATGATATCGTGGAACTCCTGTTCAAATGCTGTGTTACTTCAAATAAAAATTCAATATGTGAATTTATAAAGTAATCACTATGCAATGCTGGAAATAAAACAGATACATATTATTGTTGCAATAAGACTCTAATTCTTCTCATGTTGCTCCTTCCTCTCATCACATGGTTTTGGTAAGCAGCCGTAATTCTAATGTGCACGCTGAGCTAATAAATTTAATGAAAATATTCGTTGATCCCTATTTATTCAGGTTTTATCCGTTGATTCCCACTTCCACACAACTAAACATAAATATGACCGCCTCAGCCCTTTTGATGTGCAGCTACTCAAAATCCAGCCCATGCTACCTGAACCGATAAAACAGCAATTTGTAGACAGCTAACTTTGAATCGGATAAATCTCGACAACTTATTCAAACAGACGTATCTGATTTTGTAAACAAAGAGGGAAAGAAAGTTTCAAACATTAAACTCATGGCACTGTTCCCAGCACTGTTTCCTAAGTAATTTCACTAATGAACTATAGAAACTATCAACATTTAATGCTATACACCAAATTTTGACGCAAACCCGTCGAGATTAACAGCACCTTCCTCGTGCCCCTGAAGCAAACTAACACCACCTTCAATAGGGATAATTTTCCCCCCGCATATCGACGGCGTGAGCGCGTGCATGAGTTTCAAGAGCCACGACGCATCGTCGTCCACAAGTTCCGACTCGTCTTCCCAATTTAGTTGATAAAAAAGTTCATAATTACTATCGAACATTTAGAAACATTTCAAGTAAGAAATATTTTATCAGATGGTTAGCATACTGTTGCAAGGGTTAAAATTTTAGGTATTTTTCAATATATTCAAAATATTAAACAATTTAATTGATGACAGTTGTACTTATCTGCTTCAAACTGATACCAATTTTTCTATTTTAGAGAGTAGTGCCCACTCCGTCTTTCTCCCGTTCTCCTCGAAATGACGTTACGGTCAGCTGTGTTTTCCGGTACTCCTTAATACGCCATTTTCACAGATGAAAACTGAAATCTTTTCCTTTATTTTTCCAGTTCCAGTCACTTCACTATTTTTAACCACAGTTTAACACCGTTTAGGATCCATAACACTGAACATTTTTGAACAATTGGAAAGCAATTTTACTTCCTTTTGCTGTTCGGCAAGGCAAGGTATCCTTCTCTCGGTCTTCCACATTTGCACTAAAACTTTGTTTTCGCTTGTCTTCTTCACATTCTAACATTTCTATTCAAATTGTTCAGTTTATAGAACTATTCATAGGTGATTTAATAGTTAAAATCATTTTTTGTGCCAACAGGTTAATAGTGAAAAAAAATGACAGGAGAAGAAACACGTCTGCTCGGAGTCATGGCACACTCCGTTTCTAGAAGAAAAATTAGTATTTTCCATTTAATTCCAACTACCTTTGCTTATCTTCGACAGATACGCGTATTTCGTCTACAATGTGTAGACTTCTTCAGTGTCTCGTACTAATAACTCGACTTAAAGAAAACCTTCGCCACCTGCCGTATATATACTATTTTCTAAATACAAAGCGTTTACCTATTATTATTTTGCTTATACCTATCTTATTATTATTTTGTTTATATCTATCCTGAGTCAAAAACAAATGTACTTAATATCTACCTTACTTTTTTTTTTTTTTTCATCTATACCTAACCTACTTATTGTGTAGCGGTGGGTACTCCGCTTCGTCGGGTTTGATGTCGTTTGGGTATTAAGTTGAAGAGCCATGTGTAACCGTTGCCTTGGTCTTTGTTTAGTAGATTTGTGTTCATGTTGTTTGTTTATTTCTAAGCTTTCACGACGTCTAATTTCAGGTGTAGATGTAGTCCGTAATATTGTGATGTCATTCGTCGTTATGTCGTGAATGACATCACAATATTACGGACTACATCTACACCCTGGAAATTAGACGTCGCAGAAAGCTTAGAAATAAACAAACAACAGAAGAGGGATTCCATCCAGAATGTGCCGGAAATCCCAAAAATCATACCCGATCATCATTGATTTGGATGAAACTTGGCACATGAGTTTGGTACGTTGGAAAAAAAAAATTCCACTGGTGTTAAGATAATTTGGGTTCAAGAGTATGCGTATGTGTTTTTTCCAACATTTTACTTGAAAAATCGTAGTTCAAAAACCATTACATTTAGAGAAAAACTTTATATAAGGGAATTGTAGGGAACTAAAAAGCCTTTCTTAAAAAAATATACACAGAAAAAATTTTTTTTCATCAAGAAAAATCAAAAATAATTACTAAAAATAAAATATCTAAAAAAACATATTCTTAATATTTTTTTAATTTGTTGTATGGAAATTTGAGGAATAAAGACACGTTTTAAAAAAAACTCTAGGATGGACGCTCTTATAATAAAAAAGTTTTTCAAATAGCGAACTTTGGTGTATATTTCAAATTTTGGTTATTCATTCTTATAAATAAATTTTGATGTTACAATATGGTTTTGAAGATCATTACAAACAATAATGATCATAATGATAAACCACGTAAACGCAACCGTTTTCAAGATATTTCTGATTTTCTTTCAATAAAATTTCAAAACCTCAAAAAATACGCCCTTTTCATAAATTACTCGTGATATTAAAACAACAATAGCTAACGATTGTTTCTCTTGTGTTTTTAGCCTTTTTAAAACACATGTATGTGCCTCTTACTTACTCTTAACAGCTCGTCGATTGAAAAAGCTTCACTTAAAGTTATAAGACAAAAATAATGAATTATGGTTGGATTTATATTTATATATACCATTTATTAGTCTCGGTCATTGATAATATTACATAAACATTATATAAACTATTGATTGCTTTTATATATATTATGAATCCTGCCTTCTTCGTCATTCGAAAACAGTTTTACAAAAACTTCGTTTTCTGAAATTGGAACGAATGAGTGGTACTTTTGTGTACCTGCAATCGTTTTAGTCTGTCGGTAAATTTCATTCCATTCTGCTACCCCCTGTTCATACTCTTCATGTGATACATAACAAAACGACATTTTTGTTAAACAATCATCACTTTTTTGGTTCGCCCATTCGAATAACTCTAATGCACTTTTATAGGGTGTTCATGTTGTACAGCAAGGCTTGCATATCTTGCCATTCGTTTTAATGTACCACCAATTGCATCGCAAGGTCCCTTACCGTGGGATGTTGCGAAAAAATGCCATTCAGCATCAATATTGTATTTCTTTTAAACTTACAAAGGCTTGCAAAGTTCTTCCTATTTTTATATTGGGATGCTGCCCCGTCAGACATAAACGTAGCTTTCTTTACTTTAATTTTTGTTTGCAAAAAGCTTATTAGTTTTGAAATAAGCACCTGCACTGCAATCGTATCATGTTTCAACACTTCTGAGATAACAATGAAACTGATATTTTTAAGTATTCCAGATTCCGTGTAATAAATGACAAAAGAGTGAATAGTGGCTTGCTCATTACTCCAATAACTACTTTGAACAGCATCTTGAAAACAAATGAATAATTTTCAGAAAAATCACAAATTATTATTACTTCGCCGTCTTTAAGACAACTTTTATAATCTCTCAAGAAACTAGACTGCTGAGATTTGACAAAATCGTGGGATACTAATTGTTCCAACTTTTCACAAAAATAAGCAATAAATTCATCAATTGGTTTAACAAGTGTCTCTAAACTACATCTATCAGTTGAAATCCATTGCTCAAAAGATATTTCAACTAAACCACGTTTTTCTAATTTGACTGTTAAACTACTCTCAAAATCTGAAAAGCCTGGACATCGTTCGCATTCACGGAGGTAACATTTTTAGTTCTAGTTGATGAGCTACATAATATTTCTTCAAAACACAATTTATAATCATTCTCGAATGAATATTTTCTAAGACCATGAAGCATCAAGTTAATGTTCTCATGAATGGTGCAAACACAAATGTTATGGAGAACCTGTGCTGTCGTAATTTGCAATGCTTTGGTCTTAGTGCTGCAAAAGAGCTAAACCCAACAGCATTTTGATGCATGTCTTGAAATTTAATGAAAGCTTCTCTTAATGAACAAACTAAAAGGCGCTTTTGAATATGAACCCTCTTACCTTCACTCCTCACTGAAACGTAGTCGTTCATACCAGGGGTTGCTCGTGTAATCTCATCACTGTCGTAAAATTGCAAAATTTGGTTTTTTATTTCAGGTTCAGACCGTGTTCCAGCTTTCGTTAGGGGCAGCTAAAACACCTTCGTGCTTTGCAAGGAATTTCGCTTGTGATACGATGTACTTGTTTGTTATTCCAAATTCTGCCATTACTCTTTGATTTGTCCAAGATTGTGGTAAAACCGAAAGTATCCTTACTTGATCGTTCCTCGAAGTTTCTGGATCAGCATACCGGTCCTATAGCTGCGCGATTATTTCGTCATATTCGGCTGCTTTCACTTTCAATTGTTCCAGGTCATCCTCCTCCGCTTGATCCCCAAATATGATGTGTCCGAATGCCGTTTGAAACATCTTTGAACTTTTTTGCAGGCATAATTTACGTTCAGGAACTTTTAGCCGATATTGGCGAAACGTTGATTCCAGCTACGCCCTTGTTAAATAGCTCAATATTATGAGCGCCTTGAATAATCTTGCACACTGCTATCAGATGACACTGATCATTAATGGCAATTGACATTTCTGGTGGAAATCTCGATTAACTTAAGAAAAGAGCGAATTTTCTGAGGTTTTTTCATTCTATTGAAATAAAATGCGAAAAATCTCGAAAACGGTTGCGTTCAGGTGATTTATCATTATTATCATTATTGTTTTTAATGATCTCCAAAATCATATTGTATAATTAATTTTCATTTATAATAATGAATAACCAAAATTTGAAATATACACCAAAGTTTGCTCTTCGAAAAACTTTTTTATTGTAAGAGCGTCCATCCTAGAGTTTTTTCAAAACGTGTTCTTTTTCTCAAATTTCTACAAAAACAAATTTGAAAAATATTAAAAATATGTTTTTTTTATATTTGATTTTTAGTATTTATTTTCGATTTTTCTTTATGAAAAAAATTTTTTTTTTCAGTGTACATTTTTTTACAAAGCCTTTTTAGTTCTCTACAACTCCCCATATAAAGTTTTTCTCTAAATGTAATGGTTTTTGAACTACGATTTTTCAAGTAAAATGTTGGAAAAAAACATACACCCATCTCAAAAGTTACTCTTGAATCCAAATAATCTTAACACCAGTGGATTTTTTTTCAACATACCGAAGACGTGTACCAAGTTTCATCAAAATCGAAGATAGTTGAGTTTGGTGACCGACCGATTTGGCGTGGAATCAGTCAGAACACAAATCTACTAAACAAAGACCAAGGCAACGGTTACACATGGCTCTTCAACTTAATACCCAAACGACATCGAACCTGACGAAGCGGAGTACCCACCGCTTCACAATAAGTAGGTTAGGTATAGATGAAAAAAAAAAAAAAGTAAGGTAGATATTAAGTACATTTGTTTTTGACTCAGGATAGATATAAACAAAATAATAATAAGATAGGTATAAGCAAAATAATAATAGGTAAACGCTTTGTATTTAGAAAATAGTATAAATACGGCAGGTGGCGAAGGTTTGCTTTAAGTCGAGTTATTAGTACGAGACACTGAAGAAGTCTACACATTGTAGACGAAATACGCGTATCTTTCGAAGATAAGCAAAGGTAGTTGGAATTAAATGGAAAATACTAATTTTTCTTCTAATTTCTAGTTATTATTATTAGAATAAATTTAATTTATATTTGGAATAATCTAATCTAATAAGTATTATTTGGTATCAAGTTTTGGTTGACTGTTCGAAAAGAATCTTCTCAATCATTTATCCTTCACGCAAAATAAAAAGCATTTTGTTGCGATGTTGCATGATTTTGTTACATTTTTCGCTATGGATCATAACCATGGAGAAAAAAATATCTCATTGCCTATTGGCAAAAATGCATCACATTAATTTGCTTCGAAAAATTCAGGAGCATTGGAGCAGAGTGATTAGTGTGAGAATAGAGTCCGAAGAAGGCTTATATAAGAAAAAAAAACAAACAAAAAATTTCTTATAAAAGAAATCTTTATTACATAATCTTGGAAACAGGAGATACTGCTCGTAACCGGAACAAAAAATATTCTTGGCAAAAGCTGGTCCCGATCTGCAAGAGACATTTGCTTTCATTCCTAGTACTGACATACAGGAAGACGAGAAGAAAATGGTTGATCCATTTGCGGTGACAATAAGCAAGCTGGATGATTATTTTTCACTGAAATAACATGAGTCGTTGAACGCTGAACGCGTTTTATATCTATGAAAATTACTTCCTCTTACAATTCGGTTACACAAGTATCGAGGCATTTTTAAAAATGACCAGCATCGTCAAGTAAATAATTCTATTTCTACGAATGGCCTCGAAGGTCATTGCCTACGGAACTAAAAGTAGAACCATTAAAAAGAGTCCTTTGAGTTCTTTCACAAATAAATCTCATACCATTTGTATGCAGAACCCAAAATTTCAAAGCGCTTTATTGTTCGTAATGACAGGAGCTTAGAAATTGTTTCAGATAAAAAAAAAAACAACAGCAATCGAATCCTCACGTTCTACGTTTTCTCTCCACTATGACAATAATGACATTCCCGATGTCCCGATTGTTCATATATTAACAGAGAGTTATTAAGGACTGTATCGAAAATAAGTTAACCACATATTTTTCTTTCGAATCATATAAAAAAGACGTTTTATTCAAACAAATTGATGACGCTTCATTATACGGGATTGAATTTGAGCATTGTGAATACCGGATGAAAAAAATATTATTCTTTCACGAATTTGCGAAGTTTTGATCGAAAACTTTTCGTCATGTTCCGGACAAGTGTTTCATCACTGCAATTTTTTTAACTCCTGCATATTCACGTTTATTGTCACGTTTTTTGTATGGACCTTCAAATTTTTTTGTATGGATCGTCACGTTTTTCCAACCCCTTCTCCCTCCCCCCTTACTGCATGACATAATTAATGGACCTTCCCATACGTGAAAATCATTCAGCTTGGGACCGGTGTGCTAGTACTTCCTGAAGTATATACATTATCTCCATAACAATCTTGTACTATGCTTGAGCATGAGCATGATTGACCGCCCACGGATGCTTAGCCGTTATTGCCAGATCAGCTGTATTTGCACAAACAACCAACAGATGATGTTTGGAACTAACATACATCCTCTATGTGTAAAAACTGAAGACCCATTATGAAACAATACCGGCGCCGGCCATGCCTACATGCTGGTCAAGTAGGGAATGGGAAGGAACGTGTTGACGTGATACTCGCTTTGAAGGGAGCCGAGAAATCATCTGCACTTCCACGAAAATTCAGTGTGATATTGGATAGTTGGTAAAAGTGTAGCAGCAGGGTTCGGTTTGGTTAACGATACGCTGAAAGTATGTAACTTGCACTATCCGTCAAAAGCATGGGACTGATCCTTCAAACAAACGAACTTGAATGCCAGCTACACTGCAACCCAAATAATCTGACATGACCTTTCTGTGAATTTTCTGCAAGACATAAGACAAGTTGGGCCGCCCCTCCGATTGGTAGCCCATCATAGCATTAGTAACTGATATAGATTCTATTGATTCCTACGCCCATTAATTTGGTACCAACCGGCAAAGACTTGGTCCTATACCAAATACTTTCCCTATCACCAATTCGTTCAACTACTGGCAGTATTTTGTGAGGCGAAATATTACAATTTGAAATAATCACAAATGAACAATTTGTGGGCGAAATATTACAATTTGAAATAATTCTAAGCAGTCGATTACCAAATGTTAGCAGATCGACAGGCAATCGGTGGGTGAGTGACCACCAGTTACTTCTTAGCAAAATACTTGGAACCGAACCGGAGGATTTAATGAGTAAACTCCCCCGGCCCATTAACGTCATTTTTATGGTCTGCAAAATGCAGTTTAAAATACAGTACTCGTAAGATTTTGTCAGCTCCACAGCAAAATAATAGCGTTATTGTAATTCTAAACTCTACACCTCCTCACAATATCATAAGTACGTAATAGGCATGAATGCCCAATACGTATTGCCTAACAAGGTTCGTGTCGGGTTTTAGACTGATAGTTTAGAAGCGAACTTCAAACTGAATCTCAAAGGTACTACAGGGATTTTTATTAATGTAATTAATTTGAATGTTATAGTTCACTATAAAATAATAAAATGACGTTATAGAATCATCTATATATAAAAATTGATTTATGTCTGTCTGCCTGAACCTACTAGACCTTCTGGAAGGAAGGAGGAGGGGCTTCCATACACATGAAGCACAAATTTCTGCATTACTCGGGAACTAATCAAGACAATAGAACCAAATTTGGAATGTGGAGGCAAACAATTTTTCTATGGTAGTTCAAGATCCCTTCCCCTGTTGAAGTGGGTGGGTTGGGGCTATCATACAAATGAAACATAAATTTATGCATAACTTGAGAACTATGCAAGAAATTAAACCACATTTGACATGTGGTTTTTATATATATATCTAAAAATCTGTCTGTCTTACCGATCGGCGGGAAAATGTGTATGCAGGGGTTTTTGGGGTTGTGGAATGTTCTTATGGTTGTTTAAGATCCCTTCCCTTTTCTGGAAGGTGGGAGGGCTCTCATACAAATGCAACACAAATTTCTGCGTAACTTGAGAACAAATAAAGCTAATGGAACCAAAATTGGCGTGCGGGTTTTTTAAATGCTAGAAATGTTTCTATGGAGATTCCAAACACAAAGTTCAACCAAACTTGAGAATTATCTAGATAATTAAAACACAAACTGTGTATTTTTCGGTTAAGAAGAATGTTCAGATAGAAGCTTGAACCCCGTCGTAGTAAAAAAAACTCTTTCCAAAATAACAACTATTGTTCATTCATTTAGTTGCAAATGTACCAACGCTCGCACCGGGGTCAGCTAGTATAATTATAAAAATAATCGATTATCCGATTATATACCAGTAACTAAGATGATCACCCTTTCATCGAAATAATTCAGCTGTCGCAGCTACTATAGTATTAACCATTAGGATCTTTAATGAAGTTTGTCAGAAGCAGATAATTTCTTCTCCATGCAAAGCGCTAGGAGTGGACGGTAATTTATTGCTAGAACGAATAGACACAAAGAGAAAGTGTATTGATAGTTCCGTATAGGGCAACGTAAGGCTTTGAAATGGAAAGATACAAGTTTGAAAACGAGCGGAGGGGCATTGAACGGTAGTATCCGATCAAGCACATAACCCTTTATCAAGCTACCAAATGCAGGGTAGGCAAGATGGAGGATACCCTCTTGATTGGTAAAAGGTTTTGCAACCGATCGGGCTCTTATGTGCTCAACTAACCAATACGCCAAGACCAGTGTGGCCTCTGTTGTACACATAAGTTGTCTCCATTGTAATCGGTCCATAGCCTCGCTCTCTGCGGAGAGTCCGCCGTTCGGCTTCTACTTGATCGATCCACCTTGCTCGTTGCGCGCCTTTTCTTCTTGTACCCGTCGGTTCGTTTTCAAGACCATTTTAAAAGGGCTGTTGTCCGACATTCTTACGACATGCCCAGACCATCGTAGTCAACCGATTTTAGCGATGTGTACGGTGTGAGACTCTCCCAGCAACTGATGCAATTCGTGGTTCATTTGGCTCCTCAACGTTCCGTCTTCCATCTGCATTCTTTCGTAGATCATACGCAGCACCTTCCGTTCAAAGATACCAAAGGCGATTTGGTCCTCCACTAGCAATGTTCATGTTCCGTGGCCTTAGAGAGCTACCGGTCTAATTGATGTCCTGTAGATGGTCAACTTTGTAGTTCGGTGAACTTTGTTGGAGCTGAGCGTCCTTCGAGTCCAAATTAGGCACTATTGCCAGCCATAATGCGCCTTTGTATCTTTCTACTGGTGTCGTTATCGGCTGTCACCGATGAGCCGAATTCGAATACGGCTACCGCCTCATTTTCATCACCGTGGATCTGAACTCTTTTGTCAGAATTTTTTATTGTGATAGGAGGCCAACATTGACTTCTCGTAAGCCTCTTCCCTTCATGTATTTTGTTTTCAACGCATTACTCACAAGCCCAATCCAACCAGCTCCAGCCTTAAGTCTGATGTACGTGTCCTGCATCGCCTCAAAGTTTCGTGCTACGATATCAACGTCATCGGCGAAGCCAAATAGTTGGACAGACTTCCTGGAGATCGTGCCACTCGTGTCTATCCCAGCTTTTCGAATCACACCCTCCAATGCAATGCTAAACAATAAACACGACAGGTCTCGATCGATTGTATCATAAGCTGATTTGAAATCAATGAAAAGATAATGTGTGGGCACGTTATATTCGCGACATTTCTGCAGCACTTGCCGATTCCCAAAAATCTGGTTCCTAGTAGCGGGGGCACCCATGAATCCCACTTGATATTGCCCCACAAACACAAAATGGTACAATTGATTAATGAAAATCACTGTAGTACCTATGAGATTCACTACAAATAATTATTGCGGTGCAAGGAAACGGAGCAGCACATCTTAATTTTTGATATACTATTCTTTATAATTTCAAATCATCCATGGAATTCCCAAGTATAGTAGAATAATTTTAAATGTTTGTTTTTCTCATGACTATGATCATTCAGTTTCATAATGGATACGCAAGTCGGTCTACATTTGCAGCAGGACCACAACCTGCATACATATAATTACAAATAATTGTACAGTAGTAAACAAGAGTTATTGGAAAATTCGAATTTCCCTTTTGATGTTTTTGTTTTTTTGTGTAGATTTACTAAGTTTCCGTTTTTTGCACTATTGACACTTATATGAAATATGTTTCTCTTCATTGTTAGCTGAAAACTTCTTTGCTGTTTTGCTAGACTGCTAGACTATCAATTTTCCTTTATTATATCAACAAGGTCCAACAATCAATAACAGACTTTGTAAATTATCGGCATTTCAGAGTCTCGAACTCCGCATGAGTTGAAGAGACAAACGGCTGCGTTCTATTATTAGTTCATGTATATAAGTTTGTATTTCATTATGTCTTGGTATTATTTATATCATATCATCATTGTATATTCTTTATAATCATACTGAATTCTCAGGATGTAAAATTTTCTTTGTTCCAAACATGTTGTTTTATTTTCGATTTGCATATAAATATATTTTTATAGACTGCTTATAAATTCATATACGTTATTTAATGGATACATACATGATTGCTGTGAGTGTAAACTTGCTTTGGAAGAAGATTCTCTTCCCTGTATTCGCGGGTTTTGCGTAAGTGCCTATGCTTACGTGCCTGCCCAAACATTTGGGCCCTTCATGCATTGAACATTTTCGTAAATTAGCTTTTACTCGTTTCGTTAACATGGATTTTGTACATGGAACAGATTTCTCGTAAATTGTATGAAACATTCATATTGCATGTCATCTAACCAAATGCTATCATTACACCTTTTTTGTAAACTGCACAAAATGAGTTTCAGGAAAACCAGCCAATTGCTGCTTCTCTTCGATCGTACTAATAAGTGTTGATGTTGCTGTTGGGATGGTGGGAATCATTATTTATATCAAAATAGAAATTAAAGAGCGGTCGATAGTTAGAACCCCATCTACACTAATCAAGTAACTTCTCACGAGTTAACATGTTGTGTCAACAATTGCTTAGTGCTTTTGACAGTTGCGCGTGTGGCATTAAATACGAAGAAACTTCTTAAGAACTACTAAAATAAGTTTCGTTGCAGAAAACAACCAATAGATTTGTTAGTCTTACCTTCGATTTTGTAGTATAAACGAAAATTAATTTTCAGTGTACAGAAGTTTATTCCACTGCTATGGAATGTTACCTTGCTACAATAGATGGTAGTATTACATCATCACATCATCATAAATAATTCAGAGCCCATCAGGGCTTTCCGATTTTGGGTGTCACTGAATAAATCACATGCTGCGTTTGCTTTGCGAACATACAGGCGTCATTTACTATACTGGCAAATGCGCTTCGCCGAAGAATACGGATCACGACACAAAAGGAGACGATAAAAATGTGGCTCAGCGGACAAAACGATTATGCATGAGTCGGAGCCCACTGGTTTCATTTGGTGTACAAAAACTGATCCATTCACATTCTGTGTATGTTGCTGATTCTGAATACGATGGGTCACCGGCTGTTACAGTTGGCGAATATAACTCATGAGAAAAACAGTTTAGTGCAGATTATTGGAAATGCATGCTGTAAAATAACTTAATTTCTTCACAGCACAGCGAGTAAATGTTTTTTTAATCAGTTCGTTTATTTGTTAGGCTCAGGCATGTGTAAAACTTTGCGGAGTCGATATTCAATATTGTTATTAACAATGTTTTATTATTGATTTTAGTAAAAGTGTGGTGGCAATTACTCGAGGATAGCTCGAAGTAAATGGGTCACATCATCGTTTGGAAGGGGCTAGAGCAGGTAACTTATTTACAGCAGTAAATGGTTATATGAGACCTTAAAAGATTTGTTTGTTTGGGTTACGTGGATTCAAGGCGGGCGCTCAAAAATTAAAATTGATTAACTATACGTTCGGCTTTCACAGCACTCCTGTCGACGAAGTCAGTGATTCAGGTGCTATAGTTGGTTGGCAAGCTGAGCTGTTACAAGATTGGGACGGACCGCAGTAGTAGCTCAGACTTAATCGACCGACGACGGAAAGAGCGTCCGTTTTTTGCACCGATAGGAAATAAAGGCACACGATCAAAGGGCGATCCTGTTTTTCGTAATTATTGCCCATCTGACGATATTTCGCTGTATAGTAATTTGGTCATATGAATTATACTCTTTAATATTAAAATTTAGATTATATAATAATGTTACATAGAACCGAAAAATTGTTTGCCATTCGGTCAATCCAGCAACACCTGCATTAATTCTATGAAAGGATTCCATCTGGTAGTATTCGGTACCGGGGATACTTTTGTTAGTTTAACTTTAATCCATCATTGAATTCAGTTCTGCTGTACACACTTTGTTTTTATACTGAGGTCGGTAAATTTGTACTTGTATTTGTAGCTGAAAAAGTCAGTAAACTTTTAGCACATGAAAAGCAAGGAAGATTATAAAAATGTTATATATTTTTAATAATAGATAATGTTAGAATAAAGTATTCAGTGTAAATTTTAGAAGAATTTATGTTTTCTTTAATTGTTAAGAATTATTTTTAAGTTTACCGAACTTATGAGCTGTTTGAAATTTTATCGAACAGATTTTGTGTATAAATTTACGATTCTCACAATTTCCGTAGTCGTCGTAAAAGCATCGCGTGTTCAATTTTGTGGGATATTCAAATTGAAGTCCTCAATTCGAAGAAAACTTGATTCAAAGTGCGGTGAAATGCGAGGAGCATGCAGAGCACTGTATGTACACTGATAGGCAGAATAAAGTGCCCACCTCTTCGTTTTTTCAATTTCTCTCATTTACTTAGTTCAAATTAAAGTAAACACAGTGTAGTTTTTTCTTATTTTATTTTTTATATTCTTTTTAAGTTTCACTTATGGAATACTGAAAAAAAGGAGTTTTACTTAAAGAAAAAAAAACAATTTTTGTTGAAAAAAAAAACAGTGACAAAATAAAGTGCCCACTTCAAAAATCGATATGTTTGACATGTTTCGAAGCAAACGGCTCAACCTGGTGATCGCATTTGATTCAATTGAAAAAAAATGGAGAACGCAGTGCTTTCGAAAGAAGTTCCCTTGTGTATCCGAAAATTGGTCGTTCGTGATGTGCAAAACGGTGAATTGCACCGGGCTGTCGCTAAGAAGTACAGTATCAGTAAGGCAGCGGTTGGCAAAATTCTTCTGAAGCTTAAAACGTTTGGATCAGTGGTGGATCGCCCTGGCAGAGGCAGGAAGCGAAAAACGGATGCGAGAACGGATACCAAGATCATGCGCGAAGTCAAGAAGAACCTGAAAGTAACTGTCCGCAGAGATCCAGGAAACCCGATGAAGCATGGAGGAGAAATGTGATGGTCTGGGGTGTTTTTCGTGGGGTGGAGTGGAAACATTGTGAAAATCGACGGGATAATGACGGCAGATTCTTACATCAACATCCTGCGAGAAAATCTGGAGGTTTCGCTGATTCAGACGGGCCTTGAAGAAGTTCGTATTCCAGCAGGACAACGACCCGAAGCATACTGTCAAGAAGACCAAGTCTTTCTTCCGGTCTTGTCGGATCAAACCGCTGGAATGGCCTCCACAAAGTCCGGACCTCAATCCCATCGAGAATTTGTGGGCGATTCTCGATGCCGGGGTTGACAAAACTGATGTTACCAATAAAAATAACTAATTTGAAGCCCTGGAGCGCGCCTGGGAAGAGCTAGATCCACAGCACCTAAAGAACCTGGTCGAGAGCATGTCGAAGCGCCTGCAGGAGGTCCTGAAGGCCAAGGAGGACACATCAATTATTGAAATGCTTTTATTTTACTTTAATTTTTGTTTTCTGTAGCCTAAATGAAGTGGGCACTTGATTTTGTCACTGTTTTTTTTCAACGCAAATTGATTTTTTTTCTTTAAGTAAAACTCCTTTTTTTGCAGTATTCCATATATGAAACATAAAAAGAATATAAACAATTAGATAATAAAAAAATACAGTGTGTTAACTTTAATTTGAACCAAGTAAATGAGAGAAATTGAAAAAACGATAAGGTGGGCACTTTATTTTGCCTATCAGTGTACACGCTAAGATCAGTTTATCCAAATTTGGGTGAAGAATACCCATAATCGCGAAAAGTGCATATACCCATTTTTGGGTACGTTACTACCTTCCGTATTTGAGAATTTTTTCCCATACAAATTTACTGAAATATGGATATAGTCAAATTTATCTGTAAATGAGTATTGGCACTTTTTTGCGATTATAGGTAAACTAAGCTTAGCGTGTAGAGTGTTGTACTCAACATATGTTTGGAAGATTTAGAAGTTCTAGTAAAATATTCCTAGAACTCAAAAGTACTCCTCAAATTCATGAGGAATTATATAATTCAAAAGTATTTCGAGATGATTCAAAACACTCAATAATATTTTAGAAGAATTTGCTATACTCAGACGTATTAAGTGTGTGTTCAAAGTATTCGATATTAATCGAAGATTATTTAAAGTACTTAAAAGTACCTTATCGTATTTTGATGGCCATTGAAAGTTGAAATTTATACGATATTGATGTTATTGGATTTGTTGATGAATTTAATGTAGCGTATGTAAAAATGTGGATTTTTTTAAAAATTTACGCCACAAGTGCAATTTTTTTTTTACTTTTTTCAATTCATCTACTAAATTTAAATGTTATTAATGTAATTTGTAAAAAGTTTCGATTGATTTGAGTAAAAACTTCCCTTTGAAATTTTTTTCAAAAATGAGTTTTTCTCGTTCTAACTTTATGTCCGCCTTGAGCATAATAGAAAGGCGAACTTGTCTGTATAGAACGATATTGTTAATAACCGCAAATCCTTCTTAGCAATGTCTTCACAGAAGTTGTTGGAGCCTTTTCTAATGCCAGGCTGACTATTGTTGTAATAGATATTTATTTATATATTTTGTGACTTCATTAAGGGAGTCCGTCAGTTGAACCGCGTAAAGAGAACAAGTAACTAATAAATTCCACTGAATTACTGTTGAAGATTTTCTCATCCAAATGGTAATTCGACTGTTGTATTTAACGTACTTAAGGTTGAAGGATTCATCATCCATTTTCAGTCATCGTCGAAATTTCGAAAGCAGTTTTTCTTTCAAAATCAAAACATAGTTCGTGAAAATGTAATCACTGTATTGTGCTCGCCAAGCGGACCACCGGGAATACATTTTAATTTCCAGATTTTCAATATCAAACGAAAAAACTGCTTTAGATTTTTGATGATTACTGAGGTTGATGATGAGTCCTTCAACCTTAAGTCGATTCAAAATTAATATGGGATTTTACTAAATACGTAATAAAAAAGCATAAGCTTTTACGCTAAGATAAAATAAGAAATATCATCGAAATGCATCCTACAAAAGCAAAAACTTACTAAATTGCGTTATTCCCTATGATAATGGGACGTATTTATGGGCATTGATGGTACTTAAACTTGCAGTACATTATTCGTTAATGACTAAATGTTTGCCAGGCGTCTTTCTGCCTATAATCAATATTTGTTGCTTTTAAAATTATTGTACTATTATTGTAGATGCAGATATATCACCGATCGAGAATTTTTTCAAACATCCTGTACTCGCGATTTTTGATTTATTACTAGGACAGGGCACACTCTCATTCTGCCGCACTGTGTATCATGATATTATGTCCTGTCTCATATTCCTTACATTTCTTCCTTATTCCCCGAACGATGGCCCCAAAAATGGTCAAAATATGCTACAGAAATAAGTATAGTAAAATGGATACAAGCGAGCATGCATAGTATATGTATGATACAAAAATACATCCAGTTAGATTTATCAGTTTTGATCATTGTAGAATAGTCATATAATCACATCACAACAACTTTAGGAAATGCTGAAAAACCTCCCTTCTCCTTGACAGGTATTTTATTATTTTGAATTGCTTGCCACACTTTTCATAATCCCATGTTCGCTAAAAACGTAACATAATTGGCTCCAATCCTACAGTAAATTCCAAAATCCCTCTAAAAAAACTAAAATATTTGACCAGAAATTAATCTCAATATGCCGCATCGGTCGTAAATTGTGCCTCGTTCTTTGCTTGCTCCGTTGTGTGCTCCGTTCCTCTCTCAGAAGAACAAAGGCACGGGCGATTCAAAGCTGTGTGTAATCACTGAAGCCGGTGCCCAGCGATCATCATCGATCAGTGTGTACAAGCGACAAGTATGGGTCATCGCTTCGAGATTCAGACAGTGCAACAGCCACCGAATATTCATATTCGGTTACAGTTACTGAATCTGAACGAATTTGCGATGCTATGTTCACGAACGGGTGGCAGTCTGACACACTATTGTTCAGTAGTATCATGAATGATTTCCAAGCCCTGGAGCCCATTTGCATGTAGAACCCAAAATTCCAGAGCACTCTATTGTTCGTAATGACAAGAGCCTAGAAATTGTTTCAAAAGCGCGCTTCAGATCCAAAATAAACAGTAGCAATCGTATCTTCACGTTATACGTTTTCTCACCGTTTTGCCAACAACAAGCTCAATACGGATTCATATGAATGACAACCCCTGTATCCCGATTAACAGATATTAACAAAGAGTTACTAAGGACTGTATCAAACTTAACTTATCCACATATTTTTCTTTCAAATCATATAAAAAAATGTAAAACAATCAAACAAATTGATGATTCTTTATTGTACGTGATTGAACTTGAACATAAACATGAAATGAATATTATTCTTGAACAATTTTTGATCGACCATTTTTCATCAAGTTCTGGACAAGTGTTTGATAAGATTTTTGAACGCCTTAGCCCAGTTTTTTTTAACTGCTGCATATTCTTAGCTGCTTAACTAGTCTTTCGGATGGCCTTTTTACAATCTCCCAATTGCGTTTGATGGGCCAAAGCTGAGAGCAATTTGGTGGATTGATTGATTGATATTTCTTATCTAAATCTATACCCTTTACCCTGAGCTAATTGAGATTTTTTTTTGTGTAATGCGTTGACGTTAAGGCGTTAAAATCTGGACAGATTATATTCGGAATAAAACAAATTTGCTGTTAGTTCAATCCAAGATACATTTTTTATTCATTAAATTGTGCATTATTTGTTATCTTTAAACTAATTCCATTTACTAAATTAGGCTGCATGAAGATCTTACGAACTTTTGAGTTTACTCCTGCCATTAGGGTATGTGCATAATTCTCTGCAACTGATTTAGCTGCTTTTATCCAAGATTTTCGAAATTTGTCTATAGTTGTAGCTTGTTGTTTATATCGAGAGAGTTCTCTCTTCACGAGAGCACAATACCGCTTGATAGGACGCAACTCCGGGTGGATTCCCCTCTTTCAGCAAAACATGGACTCCATTCGCTTTATACCATTTAAAAACATCTTTGACGTAGTGACAAGATGCCAAATCAGGCCAGAATAGCGAGGAAGCGCCATGGCTGCGTAAGAATGGTAACAATCGCTTCTTTAGGCATTCTTCGCGGTATTTTTCCTTGTTTACCGTTCCGGTAGTGATGCAGCTTTAGCTTGCTCGACCACAGCTGCATATTGCCTGCCAAACCGCCGTTATTTGCGCAACTTGACCTTTTTTTTTTACCAGAAACGCTCCTCTACGCCGTTCCGTTGCATAGCAGTATAATAAGAAATTCCGGGAAGCTGCCTAAAGTCTTCCAGCACATACAACTTGCCAGTCCGGGTTTTAGCCGTCACATTCTGTTTATCATTACGGTTTGGTTAAGTTTTCACCTTGAACGACTTCATGCCGGTGTTTGAAAGTATGCACGAAAGTTGGGAAAATTTTTATTTTTCTAGCCATAGTACGCACCGAAAGATCTGGTCTCTTCTGCAATATTTGCTTCACCTTCGCGTCCTTCTAGTGGTGAGAGATCCGTTTTGGTTCCGCTCCCAGCCTTTCTGGCTGTTGTCAAACGTGTATCGAAAGATTTAAGAATGTTATGGACAGTGCTTGCAGGAAAACCATGCTTTTGGCAAGGTTTCTTACTAACGGATCGGATTTTCATAGCGACCGCACACAATTTCTTTTCGCACGTGCTCTTCTTTCGACGCCATCTTCGATCTCAAATTTTGTAGCATCATCAGTCTGCGAAATATTTCACGCGTTGATGAAGTATTTCCAGAGATATGCGTATTTAGGGGTTTCCCGTTTTGTCACGAATAAGCCTTAAATCTGGCCAAAGCAGAGGAGCGGTACTATGCTTCTGATATAAAGGCAGCAATCTCTTCTCAGATCAATAAATTTCCGGATTGATTGTTCCAGGTAGGCTTCATACCACAGGAACTTGCCGGCGTTGGTGGTGTAGTGGTAAGTGTGACTGCTATTTGGCACCCTAAGGGGGCTGGGTTGAATCTCAGTCGAAGTCGGAGGTTTTTCTGAGGCGAAAAAAACTGGTCACGTTTTCCTTCGGAAGGGAAGTAATGCCGTTGGTTTCTACTCATATTCATGAGTCGATAGGTAGGGTCCAGGTGGTAGAGTCGTCTTCCTGGCGCCGGTGATTGTTTTCATGTGGGGAAATAGGACGACGGAAAATAAAAGAAAAAAAAATACCGCAGGAACATGCTGCTTGCCATACCAGCACTTTTCGACCAAACTTCTCCACTTGAATCGGTTACATCCTCGCTTACGACGGCATTGTAATATTGTGGACCAGGAAGTGTTTTTGACACAATCCTCTTTGACATAAAACTCGTCTTCCATCAAAATACATGCACCGGTCGCTGCACAACTCACAAATACAATCTCCGGGCCCCTTTTAGCTGCGCGTTGCTTCTGTTCTGTTGAGAACATGCTTTGAACTTCAAAAAATCTCTAACAGAAAGTTTAATCAAAGTACTAACCGTACTTTTAATCAGCGCAAAAGTTCACAATACATCTATATTGAACTTCTTTCTTACTTTTTGAAGTACACGTAAAGTTCTGAGTAACACTTTAAAAAAATTACAAAATGATTTTTTACATTTGAATAGTAACCTTGTGTTGTACTCCAAGTTGGACGGGCAAAAAAGTGGATTTTTCAAAGACAATAAAAAAGAACGGCTATTTTTATTACCAAAAGCTGTTGAATGAGATGCGGAAAATGAAGCTGTCGCCCAACAAGGAAAACTTAATTAATTTTTAGTTCAGATTGAGTTCTAGATGAACTTATCAGAGGCTTTTAGCCACAATCAATATGCAACTAGCGATTTGAAATTGGTTCACTGTTGTAGAACCCTTAGGTCCTAAGTACACAGTACCCTGCAGTTTTCACCTTACAATAATTATTGCGCTTTTCGGTACCTTTCCGTACTATTATTTTTGTTTTTGTTTTGATTCACTGTGTTATCTTGACACAATACTTCAGTGTGTGTTGGTGTGGGTTACGTTGTCAGAGGAGAATCATTAAGCTTGGGACCAGTGTGCTAGTACTTCCTGAGCCAAAAAATAAATTCATTTTCTTCATGAATCATCATGACCCGCTGCTTTCAGGTTCTGATAAGATTATAGAGAACAAAAAGATACTAATGCATGGAATTTCCGTTTCGAGTCATAACAACACCCACCTCGTTCATATGGTAACTATCCCGGTTTAAAAAATATGACTTGAGTTGGAGACTAGGTAGTAAGTATTTATGAAGAATTTAATTTACTTAAGAAAAAATCATCAAATTTAACTCAATGAGCTTTGGGACGACGAGTAACTCTCTATGCGTTACCATCGCTTGTTCCTTTATGAATACAACATTACAAGGCGCTCTAAAAATAAATTTGCGGCACGGTTAGAGGAGAACAAAAGTGTGGAATGTAAATGTCTTTTGAGCTTTTCGGTTTTGATGAGTTCGTTTGAGGTTCTTTGAGAGCTAAATAGCAGTCTCTACAACCTCTTGAAAAAACCTTTCGTAAACTTGGACAAAACCTTCGTGAAGTCGACAAGAATGCTGCTAGAAGCTTAAACATTGAATGCGAACAAGAAAATTCTGTTAATTACCTGAAAAATAAGCAGCATAGATTTCTCATAATAATCCATCGATTTGCTGGTTAAACCAACACCCTTTTATCAGAACTTTTGATTGCTGGGGAAGTAAACAACCGAAAGATAACTATAAATTAGAAGAAAAAATTAGTAATCTCCATTTAATTCCAACTACCTTTGCTTATCTTCGACAGATACGCGTATTTCGTCTACAATGTGCGGACTTCTTCAGTGTCTCGTACTAATAACCCAGTCGAGTTATTAGTACGAGACATGAAGAATCTGTACATGTAGCGAAATACGCGTCTATCGAATAAGCGAGGTAGTTGGAGTTAAATGGAGATTACTAATTTTTCTTCTAATTTATAGTTACAAGTACTCCTCTAAATAGCTCAAACCCTCTGGGATTCAACCGAAAGATGACAATCAAACGCACAGCATGCTATGATGAACACATTAAAAACAATAACAAATACACGCGTACAATGCAAATGTACGTGGATAGCTTTTTCGATACATCCCTTACTCAAATTATTCGTAAGAATAGTTTCATAAATCAACGACTTTTCGGATCAGTAGCGTAAATTTCATAATTTATTATCCATTATGAAATACACAGCATATTGATATAAACGTTTATTTTTCCTCGGGATCACCGACATACGCTTTAAATATTTAATGACACTTCCATCTATTTACCGGACAGTTGGCTTCGTGGCCGTTCGTGCCTCCGAAATCAACCGATTGTATGCACCGATACCATCCTCTCGGTTGCAGTTCCACTAACGAACGCATCGCATATCAAACTTTTGGACAGGTTGAAATAATTCCCTGTCTATTAAACATGTTGGCAACCGATTCTGAAAACCCCCTCGATAACATCGCCATTGCACTGCATTCATTCGTGCAATCAAAACTATTACAACCGAACCCTCCATGGGAAATAATGTCGTCACGTGGATGAACTTCACCTTCCGAAGGATCTCATCTTGCAAAGTTTCAAAGTTTTCTCCCTTCACAATGCACAGCTGAATGTTTTCCCAGAAGAGTTCTTTTTTACTTTTCAAGATTTTGGCGATGCCAACCGGTATTTATTGGAACAGAGCGATACAAAAACTAGGAAATGGAAAACTTTTCAATAAACATACATCCTTTCTCAGACCCTCCCTCGAGGAACTGATAGAAATTGCAAGCAAAGGTACGAAGTGGGGGAAAAAAAAATCTCGAAAGATTGTGCAAACGTGTGAGTCTGGGCGAAAAAAAAGAAGAAAATAGTTAAGAAGGAGAGTCGCTAAAGTTGGTGACAAAAGCGGAAATCTTCTTTTTCCACCGAAACTTTGCTGTCAAACTGTTATAAATAAATTATTTTCGGAAGAGGAACGAAAATCCTTTCAGCTTCACTTAATGGTGCAGGAATAGGGGGATACTGATTTGTTGCAAAATTTGTAAGCGCTAAGTTTCCTGCGAGCTGCACCACGGGGTGATTGAGTTTATGTGAGTGTGTGTGAGTTTGTTTTGTTGTAATACGGAAACTTTTACGTTATTTAGGTTGAGAGTTAAGAATTATGGAAGATGCACCTTAAACATATTTACGACGATGTCGGAGTACATACGTAACGATGTGACTTGTGAATGTGTGGTTTAAGTCGAGCTTCAAATGTAATAAGATCTCTATGAGATTCACTGTTGTTGCTATTGCAATCCAGGGAGTTATCATACGTATTGTATTGTCAGCTTTTTGTTCTGCGTATCCAGCCGTTTTTACAGCTAAGCTTCGATGAGCATGTGCGCTATAAAAAAATTGACTTGTACTATGAGCCAAGATTTCAAGCGTCCTGTGAGAATGAGTGAGACAACACCAAAAACAGCTCACGAGTAAAAGTCAAAAAGACCAAACAATTAACGCTGTATAATTGCTATAACACAGGCTCATTTTTTTCGTAATTTTAGGTGATCGACTAATCAACGCTTTCTTGTTTTGCATTCGAATGAACATCTGATTTGGAAATGACATAATTTGACATTTTAATCAATGCATGGAAGAGTTTAGCTCAAGGTGAGTAAATATGGAGTGTTCTAAAGGGTGTATGGAATCAAATTGCGACACACACAAATATTCGGCAAAATTCAGGGAGTAAATAAAACATGTTATGGATGTTTTCCCATGTTTGTTTTATTCAATTTCAATTTCATATCCAAATGCATGAACTCTTCTTCTCACACTACTCATGAGGTCCAGAACAACATTTGGACCAACTTTTTTGCGTGGCAATCCATTTTCTCATTTCCTTCCTTAGGATGCTTTTTTCCTCTGTTCGGAACATAAACCACTGTGACCTGTAATTTGATCTATTGCAGTATATCCCGTATCCTTTGTTGTGCATGTCGAGTTACTTCATGCACTATTGAGAAATGATGAAGTACTCGGTGTTGTTACAGTTGTCATTGTTTGTTGTTGGCAATGAATTAAGTTCTATTGAAAGTTTCCGCTGTTTAAACCTCTTTGAGAGTGAGAGCACAGGCGCGCCCTTTATCAGTCAAAACCGAATTCATTGCAAACAAAACAAACAATGACTCCGATATTGATTATGCATCAGAATCCTAGTCCTAACCAATTCAAACTATAGAACAGATCCGGGTTTTCGAGGTACGTGAGCAAAATTTCTCTGCACCGCTTCATGTTCTTCGATTCCTTCTTCGTAGCGATTGCACATCTGCTAGTAAAACTTACACCGTATACAAATACACATTGAACTAATTCCACCCAAAATTTCAATAGAAAATTCCCAGCAGGTAAAAAGTTACAGCGATTTAGAAGTGGTGCAATTTGATTCCGGACAACCTTTATATCGTGTTGGTGGACGACTATAGTTACTACATGGTAGTGCATTTGTTTTAACGGAAATCGGTCGCTGAAGAGAGGAGTTTGGATTTTTGCGATCTGCTGAAGAAACAGTTCTGACGGTGGCGGGTCGTTAGGGAGTTTTTCGCGGAATGATGGAATAATTCAGTCAACGGTCGAGTATTCACCGCAGCAAAACGGTGTGGCCGAGCGAAATAACCACTACAGCTTGTCGAGATGCTGCGGTGTATGCTTTCAGGTCACGGTGGAACAAAAGTACCTGGGCGAAGCGGTTTACACTGCGAACTATTGGCATAATCGGTTGCCATCGTCTGCGGTATACAAGACACCATTCGTGCTCTGGTATGGTAGGAAACCTTCCTACACTCAAAAAACAATACACCTTATATTTAAATACAATCACCTATAGATTTGGGCAAAACTGCAAGGTTATTACTCTGTATTGGTGCTGTACTTATTTTTATTATATATGGTTAAATACTATTGATAGAGACCCATTGAAGTAATTAACCATATTTGCAGTAAATATATAATCTTTAAGTGCAACAGCTGAATTGATATTAATTATAGTGTAAATGGATTGCATTAACTTGTCCTAGCCAAATTCGAATGAGTTTATTAATACGTTTTATACGAAAATGTGAATGGATTTTATTTTTCATAAAATGGTTAGTATTGGACTTTTTGTATCTTTTCATGTAATAAAACGAAATATGAGAATAAGGAGGTTTTATTTGTACTTTCATAAAAAATGTTCAGCAGATCTGAAATATTCAAAATAAACACTGTTAACATGGCAATGAGAACATCTATAGTAATTTATTACCTTTTTTTTCTTCTAGAACGACAAAGCAGCTGATTGGTTTCGAGCCCGGTTATTTATTTCATTTTAAGTGCGAAGATGGATAGAATAGGGCAAAGTGAAAACACACTTGAATGACATTTCTTGCCCATTGAAAATTATATGGAGACCATATCAGTCACATTGGAAACTACACACTCAGATTATTTTACAGAAATATGTTAAGTTTTATCGAATTCTCAGCATTCGGTAATCCGATTTTTCGGTAAAATTTTACCGAAATCCGGTAATTTTTTTACGGATATCTGTAAATTTCACCAAAATCCGTAAAATCGGATTACCGAACGTTCAGCTGTTGAGAATTCGGTAAAATTTCACGAGATTTCTGAAAAAAATCTAAGTGTGTAACCTGTGTACTAGGTGACGGAGTGTTAAAAATGAGTGCGTCAAACGAAAATCATACTGGCTCATGATTTCAATTCGAAGCAGAATTGACCGATTTAAGTGCCAATTTCAACAATAAAATTATTGATTTATTTTCAGTGTGTGAGGATGGTGAGACAACACCAAAACACGGCTTACAGTAAAAGTCAAGGAGCATTTGTACCGCATTTTGGGATGATCGACATATCAACACTTTGTTTTTTGCATTGGAATGAACATCTGATTTGGAAATGACATATTTTTCAAACAGATGCATTTAGGGTTAAGCTCAAGGTGAGAACATATAGGTATTCTTGCTTTCTAGTATATTGGCAAGAAGGTCAGAGGAGAAATACTAATTGTCAGGCAAAATGAAGACTACTTTATCAAGAAGACTGGCAACTCTGCAAAATCAGGCGACAGTAACCGAAACGCCATCTCAAGAAAAGGTAGAACCATTCTACGAATGTGTGTGTGTGCATCAGTACACGCACACACAGAAGACAACAGCTGTAGATATATATTTGTCTTTGTCACTTTAGCCAGCTGAGTAATCCTATTTCACGTTTGATGAAACAGATTGTTGTAAAATTGGAATATTAATTCGAGATGCGCTACCAACTGTACGATGTATGTGGATGCATAAATAATTCAATTATTCCAACAAATCGTTTTCTTAGTTTCGACAACAAATAGGTATAAGCAAACTGGCATTGGTTATTTGCCGGAATAGCTTGGATTTATAACCTGAATAACCATACCAAATTTCAGAGACTCAAAGCTTTCGGAAACGTTTCTGCGGCGATAAAATCTGCAGACTATTCGTATAATGTGTAGGGATCGTTTTTGATTCGGTTTCCTCATCATAAACAAAAAAAAAAGTCATGAGTAAGATAACGTCAAATCGTTAACCATGATAGAACTAATATATCGCATATTTTCTTACAGCCTCCACAAATGCGTGATTTCTAGAGTTTGTAAGAGAAAGTTATGAATCTTGCCTAATGGACTTAGATGAAGGCCCAATGAAATACATTATTTCTGCAGGATTTTAAAACAGGAAGACATAGAGTCGACGGAAGTTCAATGGATATTTCTTCAACAATAGTCTCGAAATGCGGATGTATCACATGCTCCTGTGTTAAATAGAGTTAGATCACGATCATAATTTTATGAACGATTTCCATAATTTAATTCTTATCGCGGAGGGAATGGTGCAATTTGAAGAAGAGCTGAAAAACGGTAAAAACTATCTCTAGAAGCAAGATCTTATTACGGCCATTAATTACGTAACGAAAAAAGTGACTGTGCCTTGATTTCTCGAAGGAATATAAAGTTTCAACAGAAAAATCATGTTTCAAAGAGTCCAATAGGAGCAACGCAACGGTACAACAGAATTATATTGTATGCCTGACGCACCTCATCTTTATAAGTGTACAAGGAACAATTTATTAAAGCACAAAGCTATCTATGATGGTGGATTATGCTGCTTCAAGCACATTGGGGACCTCTACTTTACGAACACATTAACACAGTTTTTCATGATTTCCAACACCCCTTTCTAATCAAAAAGGATTAACACACAGCAAAGCTGCTTGTCCAAAACCGATGACTCTTTGTTATGTTGTTATCTTTCACTGACATGAGGTCACACGCACACACGAGTTTGTTCAACGAGAATTACTAACACATATATACTGAGTTTCTACCTTTGCTAGATAGAGGAGCTGTACGCAGTGACGGGTGACATTTGCC
>JASCZW010011203.1:0-32979 GCA_034211315.2 Aedes japonicus | reverse complement strand
AAGCGATTACCACCGAGGATCGCACTGGTCCCGCTAAGACAGATGCAGATTTTGGAAGTTTCTACGCGCTGCCCTGTGGTTAAACTGCTGATTTCAGATTAGATAACGATAGAAAACGATTCCGGATACTTGAACTCCCGGACAGTTCTGAACTTGAGGTCATCAAAGTTCAGCTGCAACCTCTGTAAGTGTGATGTTGTCACCTTCAATGTTTACGGCGATATTGTCAAATACCGACGCCTGACTATGCATGAAATACAACCACGTGTCCGAGCTCTCATCTACAAAAACTTCGCGAAAAAAATTTTTGGTACTGTGAACGATCGACAAAAGTAGTTCCAGTGGTGAGAACAGTTTCAACACTCGTTCAATGGCTTTGGCATCAAAGCTAGCCAGCGAATCTTACTGTAGCCTAAAATCTTCTTGTATTCTACTTCCGGAGAGGTCCATTAATTGTGTCACGCAGTAATGGGGGGGGGGGTTGGGAAAATGTGACTATCCATGCAAAAAAATGGCTGAGTCCATAAAAAAAACGTGACAAAGGGGGGGGTTAAAAAAGTCATTTTTTGCGTGACGTAATTAATGGACGTTCCCTTCTGCTTCCTCGCAAAAACCTTTCAGTTTCTCGACCCAGACCGTGAAAATATAAAATTTTAGGAGAGTCGGATTTACCGCACAGGGGAATCTGCGTTGGTTTCGGATTACCGGAATAAAGAACGACCACGAGAGTTTAGCAGAGAAATAGAAAAAGGAAGCTTGTATTCTGATCTGAATAGTTCAGGATATAAAGTTGTACTGAAATGCATCTCTCTCTCTCTGGTCGCGCCGTCTCGGCATGGTGTGTAGCAGCCAATTCAATGGTAAAATGATGTGTAGAGTTGACCTACCTTGCTGGATGACGAGGGCGAGACATTGCTGATTCTCATCACTCCTACTCAATGCTTGTCCCCTCGCGCAGCTACCAGTCCAAGTTGACTTGCGAAGATGTGATGCTTGACACTACGCCAAGGAAGGCCCGCGTCAGGGACGTCCGCCTTCGTGTCCTATGTTGTGCAGTACTTCGAAGCTACCTCACCACGGTCACAAAGGTTCTTCACGAAGTGTCGCTTTGTCTCGTTGTTTGGACCGTTTAATGGAACGCTCCGACCGAGCAAAACTGAGACAACCTTGATTGTCCTCATTAACTACAGTCACAGCGGTCTGCGTCTCTCCGAGGTCACCAAGCAGTCGACGGATCAAAAAACACTCTTGGCACGTTTCTGTTAAGGCGACGTACTCCGCCTCAAGCGTTGACAGCGTTACACACTCTGACGGCGGCTGGCCCAAGAAATCGCTCCGCCCGAGTAGAGATACTACGTAGCCCGTAGTCGACTTTCTTGTCCCAGCGTCACCTGCCCAATCGCTGTCCGAGAATGCCACAAGTTCACTGTTGTCACTGCCGAGACTCAGCCGCCAGTCGCGCGTTCCTTTGAGATAGCGGATTACGCGTTTGGTTGCCGTCCAGTCCTGCTCTGGAGCGCTAAACTTGCGGCCAAGGATTGCAGCACTGGCCATGATGTCAGGACAGGCGCATACGGCGATATGCATCAACGCACCACCCGCACTCTTATACTTGGTGATGTCTTCTAACGGCTCACTGTTCACCTCTTCACTAAGGAAACCCTTGTCCATTGGCGTCTTAGACACCTTCGCTTCACTGAGGCCCGCTTTTGCTAACAATCTGTCTGTTCGGAACGGGCAGGAAAAACGTCCTGACAGCAGTTTTTCATATGCAGCTTCAAAGCTAGAAATATATTTGTATTTTGTATGTAATTTGAATAGAACAACTATAATCCTAACTTAGTACATAGAGACTAACTTACATTTTCGTTTTCTTCTCCCTGTTTTTCCAAACTAAATTCTTCTGATTAGCCTTTCTGTATGTCCTAGATTTTACAACTTACTTATTATTTCTAATTCATTTTATTTCAGGTGAAACTTACTTGTATTTATGTAAATTTTATTGTCTTCCTATTTGATTTCCACTCACTGTGCTTAATATTAATTAAATTTTAGTTTTAGTCAAATTTTCGGTCACGATCCACGACAATAACAATGTGTTATGCTCCATGTGACATTACTGAACACGATGTTATGCTCGCTGACGTTTCTCCGGCTGACATTTATGCTGTGTCACGTTGACAGCTACGGGCGGTACTGAACTTCCACTATTGCAGTACGAATCAGCCCTGTGGTTTCGTAACACTGTCTATGTAAATCTTAGAGGGTTTGAGCTGTTTAGTGGAATACTTGTAACTATAATTTAGAAGAAAAATTAGTAATCTCCATTTAATTCCAACTACCTTTGCTTATCTTCGACAGATACGCGTATTTCGTCTACAATGTGCAGACTTCTTCAGTGTCTCGTACTAAAAACTCGACTGAATGAAAACCTTCGCCACCTGCCGTATATATACTATTTTCTAAATACAAATCGTTTACCTATCATTATGTTGTTTATACCTATCTTATTATTAGTTTGCTTATACCTATCGTGAGTCAAGAACAAGTGTACTTAATATCTACCTCGCTTCCTTCTCATCTATACCTAACATACTTATTGTGTAGCAGCGTCTATGTAGTTTGTCAAGCACACACTATACATATTGTTCATTTTCTGCACTTCGAGACCCAGGAAGCATTTCACATTTCCAAGACACTCAATGTCAAAGTTCTTTTTCAGCTGTTCGTGCACACAAGTAATCACTTTTTCGCTTTCACATGCCACGAGAAAATCGTCTACGTAGACGATCATGTAGACTTTCTTCCCGTTCACTGTTCCCACGAAGAGACACGGATCAGCATCACTGGCGACGAACCCTATCTGCTTCAGCACCTTCGTCAGCTTGTCGTTCCAGCAGCGGGCTGACTGCTTTAAACCGTAAATGCTCTTTTGTAACCGGCAAACAAACTCCTCCTCGCCTTGCGCCGCGTAGCCCTGGGCTGCCTCATGTAAATTTCCTCGCTGATGTTGCCGTACAGATAGGCGGTACGGACGTCCAGATGTTTGAGTACTAGATTCTTTCTTCCAGCCAAGGTCAAGATGGTTCGTAGCGTGGCGTGTCGGGTCACGGGGGCATACACCTCATCAAAATCTACCCCAGGAGTCTGCGTGAACCCCTGCGCTACGACACGTGCTTTGTAACGTACGATCTCGTTGGCTTCATTCCGCTTTCGTTTGAATACCCAGCGGCTACCGATCAGCTTCTTACCTTGTGGAAGAGGAACCAGCTCCCACGTTCCATTCTTGTCATGTGAAGCCATCTCGCTGTCCATTGCGGCCGTCCAAGAGTCTCGTTCGGAACTGGACATCGCTTCTTGGAAAGTTTCCGGTTCTTGCTCTGAGCTTTCCGGTTCCAGCTCTGCGACGCCGACGACGTAATCGGACAGGTACTTTGGAATTACACCGCGCGATGTGGCGGCTTCGCCGAACAGATATATCTTGATTAGGTTGACCATCTGCTTCTTGTTGATCCTCCTCCTGGTCGATCTCCTCCTGCTTCACAGCGAGCGGATCGTCCGTGGGATCCTGATCATTCAAGTCAAAGTAATCACTGTCTTCACCACGATCTTCGTCGTCTTCGTACTGGACTGGGAGTGCATCGTCTTCGTCACGCTGCGCTGGGGAAACATCATCAGCAGCTTGTTTTCCGTGTCGTCCGCGAACAGCCAAAACATCTCATCTCCTCCAGGCATCTGGCTCGGACCCTGCTGCAGGCTCATCTGAGAAGATCCATCACCCATCTCCAAGAATCGCACATCCCGGCTTATGGTGACTTTGTCGGTGCGTGGGTCAACAAAGCGATACGCCTTGTGTTCTTCGGAGTATCCGATGAAGCGAAGCTTGCGAGCTTTTCCGTCAAATTTCCCGCGTTTCACGTCTGGAACGTGCACATAAGCATGGCAGCCGTACACTCGGAGGAATCCCAGGTTTGGTTTACGTCCGTACCATTTCTCGAAAGGAGTGGAATCTACGGAACGAGAGGGTAGTCTGTTTTGCAGGAACGCGGCCGCCACAACTGCCTCCCCCAGTAGCGCTTGGGAAGGTCAGCATCCAGAAGCATGGTGCGCGCCATCTCCTGCAACGACCTATTTTTCCTTTCCGCAACTCCGTTTTGTTGCGGGGTGTAGGCAGTAGAGTATTGCGCCTTGATGCCCTCTCCCGTGAAAAATGCTCTCAGTTCCTGATTACAGTACTCCCCGCCGCCGTCAGAGCGAATTATCTTCGGTTTGCGGCCGAATAAATTATGGACAAAACGAACATATTCTTTGATCTTACCTGATGCCTCCGATTTCCTAGCGAGCAGGTAGACGACCGTATAACGACTAAAGTCGTCAATCATGGTCATTATGAACCTCTTACCACCCGGCGTCGTCGTCTTCATAGGCCCACATAGATCAGTGTGGACCAAATCCAACGTCTGCGTTGATTTTCGTTCTGCCACCTTCGGTATCGGGGTCCGAACCAATTTGCCCTCGATGCATGGCTCGCATGTGAGTCGAATGCCGCATTCTACGACCTTCATACCTTCACCTAACTTCTCATTGCAGATTCTGCTGATCACTCCCGGATGCCGGTGGCCGAACCGCCGATGCCACTGATGTTGGCACAGTGGGTTATGTGCTTTTTCTTCCACCTTATTTAACACTTCACCGAGGCGCAACCGATACAAACTGCCCGAGCGATCACCAACAACGACGACTTTTCCGGTTTTATCACGAATGTCACAACCGTTGTCACCGAAAACGGCCGAAAACCCTTTCGAAGCGAGCTTGTCCACGGATATCAGTCCGCTCGTCAACGACGGCACGAGCAAAACGTCCGAAAGTTTCACATTTACGCCGTCAATACTTCCATTCACGCCACGGAGTGTGCCGTATCCGCGACCTGTCGTCTTCACTACTTTTCCATCAGCTAAAACAACACTCGGCCCGTTTTTCTTCTCAAGCTCCGTGAAAAACCGTTCGTCATTTGTCATATGACAGCTAGCACCACTATCAATGTACCAAACATTGCTCTTCGGGTTGGTGGAAGCCATAAAGTACACCACACCACTGTCATCGCCGGCTTTTTTCGCACTCGGTTTGACGTCGGACTTCTTCTTTTTCTCTTCGCCCTGATTTGCATTCTTCCACGCTCGGCAATCGCGCCGCAGATGACCGGGCTATCCACAGTGGCAACACTTTTTCTCCACATTGTTCTTCTCGCGACTCTTCTTTGTCGCACCCTCCATTGCGGTTGCATCACCGCCGGCCATACCACTCACTCTTTCAGAACGCTCATTGCGGCGCTCATATTCTTCAATCACTTTCACCTTCACTGCTTCCAGCGTCATACCTGCATCCAGCTGGCTCTGTAGCAAAGTCGCCAGCCCTTGGTACGACTCTGGCAAACTTCGGAAGAGTAACACAATCTTGAATGCCTCCGCAGCGTCCTTACTGTGCCCCGCAGCGTCCAGCCTATCGAACACTTTTTCCAACTCACGAATATGACACTCGACATCACCACCTTCGGAGAGGTCCATTCTCCACAATTTGTTCAACAGTGCCACTTGTGTCGTGATTGTCGATTTCTCGTGGTACTTGCACAACTTGACCCAGTACCCCTTCGCCGAATCTTCACTTTTCACTAGGCTATATTGGCTTTCTTCAATACATAAGCCAATAGTTGACCTTGCCTTTTGATCAGCCTTTTTCCACCTGTCGTCTACTGGCTCAGGTTTCGGCTCAACAATCACATGCCAAACCTCATCGCGCGTGAGCAACATTTCAATGCGGAATTTCCATGTGCTCCAATTCCAATTGTTCAATCTCTCGAATGCGAGCCCTTTGAAATCCGCCATTTTGTTCACTCACTTCCACGCCGTTTTGCCACTCGCGACGAACACAACGCGAACCAAAAATTTCTCAAAAATCTTCTTCGCACTTTCCGATACGCAAAACTGGGCCCATAACCTGTGGGAGAGTCGGATTTACCGCACAGGGGAATCTGCGTTGGTTTCGGATTACCGGAATAAAGAACGACCACGAAGTTTAGCGAAATAGAAAAAGGGAAACTTGTATTCTGATCTGAATAGTTCTGGATATAAAGTTGTACTGAAATGTATCTCTCTTCTCTGGTCGCGCCGTCTCGGCGCTGGTTGTGTAGCGGCCAACCCAATGGTAAAATGATGTGTAGAGTTGACCTACCTTGCTGGATGACGAGGGGCGAGACATTGCTGATTCTCATCAGAAATGACTGTAGATCTTATCAATAATACCTTCAGTATCCACGGGAAGTTGATCCGCCGCCGCCTGAATGTTTCCGATGTTTCGCCAGGAAGCGACACAAAATCTAACAACTTAACCTGAATTCCACGTTTGTAGTCAAAATATCTAATTACAGAGGAGAACAAGTCCTTGTGATTTGAATCGTCGGAGATGATTGTTAGAAAATTGATGTACTCCATACATGTTGAAATCTGATAAACAGAATATGCGGCCAGAACAATTTTAGCAATTGCTTCTGTTTTGGTGGAACCGCAAGAGAATTTTGGCAACAAGCTTGTATGTGCAATCCATTGATCGGAATGACTGACTGTGCATGACGGTGATAGGTAAAAACCACCTCAGCATGAGCAAGCTGTTCCTTAAAACCGAATTCTCCTTTTCAAAAAAAGTTGTTTACTTTTGACGATGTGCCAGCCGCTTCTAGGGCGCGCTTATGTTTCTCCGTTGCCGTGTGCCTTTTAACATCGGTTTTACCTCCTGATCCGATGGAAAACTCTGCTGCTGCAGGTTTCACAGTAAACGCTGCCGACGGTCTTCGCACCTTTTCAGCGAGAAATTCCTTTTATAGGTCGTCCGAAAAAACAAGCACTGGCGTTTTTTCGACATGGTTGAAGTCACTGAGAGGTTGCCTACAGAACCGTATTCTAAACAAAATATCACAATATCAAGTTTTATGTACATACCTGTAACAATAAATGACAATTTCTCAAGTTTTCCTTGCTGAATTCGTGATATTGCTCTGAAATTACTAAAACTGTTGCCACAGTCTTGCTGCACCCCGATAAAAAGTCAAGGATAACACACACCATTGACTAATCATCCTCACGAGCTTTTTTTTCACAAAAACATCGCTTATGCAAGTTGAAAAAAGACAACTGCTGTTTCAACTAACACACGATAGTGTTCGTGAGGTCTATCCATGATAGTAGCTGTCAAACGCATATAGGGATGTCACAAGTTTTTGAAAACATAAAAAGACGAGAGCAGTGCTATTAAACTCATATTGCTAATATTGGGAGCTCAGAAATGATCTTGATAAACGCGAGAAAGCTGTTATTAATTTAGTCCAAATCGTGGTACATTTCGCTCGCTTAGGCTTAGGGGTGCGACACATCTAAATCCAGATTCAAGATGATCGATTCATGATCAGACGAGTGAATCCCACGCTACCGAATCCAATTCTTATAAAATCTTGTACCAGTGCTTGTGAATTTCAATCCATCAACTTGCATTAGCTGCATCTTTGCAAATCTTTAAAATTTTCATCAAAATCTTTAAAATCTTTTTCTATCTACTAAGCGTGCGACATCACAATAAAGCAAACAAAAAAATCCTGCATCTGAGATAGAGGCTTAGGACGAACGCGGACATTTTTTTTAGAAAAGTGGACGTCTGGTCACTTTAGATTTATAGGTTAGGTTAATTATCACTTCACGATTTTTGAGACTAAAAATCCCAAACAAAACATAACAAACAACGCTCAAATTACTAATCCAGTAGAGCAAACGAATCTGAAAATTCCACGCCTGAAGTCCTAATATTTGCGTTTTCGTGCTCAAGAAACTTTGAATGATGGGGACTTGATCCCTATCAAGTCTCCTGAGACAGTGAAGGAAAATTTCAAACATACATCAATCAAACAGGTTCAGCACTGAAACTAACTTTTTCCACCTGGGGATACTGGCATAATTGGCGTTACTGAAGTCATATAGTAAATATTGTTATCATAACATAAATGAAAGTGTTTCTGGTATGACTCTTCATCGAAACAGACGTCAATCATAAGACAGAGATCCACCAACAGATTGAACGCAGCCATCCATCCCATCAAAACATGTAAACCGCCATGAGACGATCAACCGCCTGCTGGGATGTAGAGAGGGTTGGCGGTTGTAACGACAATCTGGATCGAACGACAACGGGCACATCAAACTGTCGTTAGCTTTGCTTGCAAAACCTCTCAAAGCGAACCGTCAATAACTGCGCATTTTTCGCCGAAAATCGAACGATTTTCGATTTTTTTTCTGTGAGCGTTACAAGCGGCTAGGTGTAGTGCGAGTTAGTTAAAAGAAACAACAAAGTGATATGCAAAAGCACATAAAGCGGTATAGGCGACGAGTTCGGGGTGGGACCCCGTTGCTCCCTACAGTGATAGGCAGACCTACGGCTCTGGAATGGATGGACGGTGTTGGGCACCGTCCAGTTTTAAATCCATTACTTCGACCATCGATTGCCCTCTTCGTAGTTGAAGTCCATGCGGGACCTTGCTGGTGATGAATGAAAGTACCACGACGGAATCAGTCATATGCGTCCTATGCGCGCATGCTTACAGGTGGCAAAGCTCAAGAATGCTTGAATGGATGTCAGGGGTAACTGACGGAAAACTGACGAACGACTCCAACTATTCATCCCGTAGCATGAACGGAACTGCTTCACCGGAATATGTTAAGGCGCTTCTACATTCGCAACGCCAAAATTTACATTCTGAACCAATGCTTTGTTACCGATGCTACGCTTACGGTCATACCAATTTCCTGTTGTAGGCGGCCCGTGTAGAAACTGCTCCAATGTGCATGAAATGGTAAGAAATGCTCCGCTACTCCATTCTGTCGAAACTTTAGGAACAACATGGACCTGCTAGCCGCAACTAAACCAATACTATGGGCACTTTTAGAACTGAATGCCAGGATCGACATTTTGGAGCGCAAAGACGTGCTGAAGGTTAGTGCCGCTTCTTCAAAGCAAATCTTTGCTTCACACAAACGACATCCTACCACTGAAATTCATCCCCCTGTCCCAAAGAAATCCCTTGCCTTGCCACAAATACCCCTGCACTCCTCTAACACCCAGCTAATGAAAAAGACCCCCGCAAAACCTCAAAAATATTATGACCAACTCACACTCTTTAGGATTCGTCCCACTACTAACCTCTCCCAGCCCTCAATTGAAAATAGGCAATGGTTCAAACCCGATAAGTAATCTGACTCACGCGATCCAGCTCTCTTCTTCTTTGCAATGTCCTTCAGCGGAATTATTGGCCCTAAGAAGACTTTCGGAATTACAACGCCCTAATGCTCAATACACCTAATAGCACTCACGTTAAAGAGAAACCTTAATTCCTAAATCTAAAACCCATCCAAACATTATAAAGAATTTGAACTCTACATACGCGAAAATCCCGATAATCCCATGAAAACTGGGACTGCAATGGCAGTAAAAATGATATTCGCCACAGTTGAATCAACCTTCTTCTTCGTAAAGACTGGACTCGGAAAATGAACGCATACAAATGATCACCAAAAGTTCATTTAAAATCGATACTTCGCAATCTTTTCAGGGATTAAAGAACTCATATGTTATGGCAATACTAATGTCTTGAATCGATCCTCCTCAAGCTGAACGCTTGGGCATTACTTTCAAACACCGCTCATGATCTTGGCGAAGCTGGTCCACTCTCACACACACCATCCCAGTTTTTCTTCAAAGCTTCGTCGGCGCCGCAGCGTCGTTCTTTCTGAACTTATTCTTCATTATCGCTCAAACTTTTCGATTCGGACGAAGTTCTGTAGTATTCGGAAGGTTCGCCTCCTTCGGGACCACATTAACCGTCCGCACTTCGCAGACCGCTCCGCTACATACAGGTACTTCTTCTCGAACCCGTCCATCTTTTCTTCCTGGAGTTTCGGCGAACTTCGCGGACGCATGACAGACAAACCCAGGTCCGGGCATCTGTTGTGGTGTCCGGCCTTTAGATAGGTCAGTCGCCCGGCGGCCACGACACGCCTGCAGCGACCAGCCATCTACGATACAGCTTCCGCGCAAGTCGACTTGGCCACTGGCAGCCGCTTGGCTGGCGGTCCGCTTGGCAAGCCTGACCAGACCTTATAAACATTGCGGCGTCAGTCCTGTCTGGCGACTTGCTGGAAGAAAGTCACTTCGATCGAATCACCCGCAGCCAAGCCTCGGTGAAAGCGTTCGGGGCATTCTTAAAAACTGCACATACTTTCCGCGCCTTCTCTGGGTATTCCGTTCTCGGTTTTTGCCAAGTTTCCAGCGTACGTTCGACGCATTGCCCATTTCAACATCTTCACAACGCAGGAGAACGCATGGTGAATGGCGATCTCGTAAGCGTTATGCTGATTCCATCCGGAACGATCATTCAGTTGACAATCGATTTTTTCTTTTGGCCTAGTCCGAAGAATATGCACCACAGAGAACAGAACATTGATGTCCAAATACCTTTTCTTAAAAATGTGTGTAAAAGCCAATGACAGGAAGTAGTATAGAATGTTGCTGTGGAGAAAGGCAACGAAACTTGCCAGGTTATGTGCCAGGCTTTTAATACGGTAAACATCAGACTCGACAAGTTATCGCCCAACTGCAGTGCCGCCTACCAGGAGCATAACGACATACATTTGAAAAGTCGGTTAAAGTTTTACAGCAGATTATATAATGTCATCAGTGGCAGTATTTGTCCGAAGTCATCCCGGCGAGGATTGTGCGCGCTGATAATGAAATCAAGAGAATATTGTCAACAAACATTCTGTCAAATAACATGTTAAAATCAAACAAAGGCGCAAGAAATGGCATGTAATATAACGCACTAAATCATGAGCGCTGACAAAGTATTACCACGTGTGGTCGAGGCAGTTTGGTCGTTATCAGATATGAAATTTTAGGGTATTCAGGCAAATTCTTCACCGAATTAAAATAAAAGAAATTTTTATTCAGAAAAACGCCTAAACCGATAACCAACCAAAACTGCTACAACGATCACTTATTCAGTTCAACAAATTGTTCAAGGTAACTTATTCAAGATACGTCACCTGCCTGGCTGATGATTGTCAACTTCAGTCCTTCAGAACCAATAGATAATGATCACAGCCATAGATAAAGGTAGCTAACGAACCAAAAGATAAATAATTCAGATACAATCGAAGGTCTATAAGAGAAATGTAGGTTTATATTTTTCAATTTAAACCGAGGATGATAGATCGACCGTGTTCGTTGAAACGCCGACAGCAATGAACACGCCTTGGAATTGATAAGAAGAACGTCTGAAGCCAATTTTAATAATAATACACTGATCTGGTGAAACGACCTGGCAATAGACGGAATCGCTGCTAATGAACTAATGGTGATTCATGATCGAAGAGCAACACGAAGCTTCGTCAGGTTGTTACAGAACGCGCGCAAGAAACCACCATCACGGAGGGCGGAACAGAGGCAAACACAACAATTTCACTGACTACAAAACGCGTTTGGATTTTTATCTTTTAGAGTTGTCTATGTTTGTACTGAGTTGTGTTTTTATGGGTGATTCATTGAGCTTGGGACTGCTATGCTGGTACTTCTCGAGCCATTAATAAATATCCATTCTTCAGTGACTATTCAGCCTCACGCTACAGTCGAGACTTCAGTGGTGGATTTCTGCGCGCTAAACGTTCTTTCATTGGGAGATAGTCTCAAAAATTCTCATGTTTAGGGTATTTTACGAGCCGTTCTTCCTTATAAGTTGATTTGTATTTACAATCCCAAATGAAATTTGACAGGACGCAGTGCCTAACTTATACAAGAAGCAACATCAATTTTATTAAAACAACGAAGAGCATATTTCTCCTGTCATCTCGTAAAATGTCCAGTTAAGCTTCACCGTGCGAATCTGGAGAATTTTACACCGTACTACATCTATCGCATTATCAGTCCTGATTGTTAAAGTGCAATTGTTCCGAGACGTTTATCTTATCATCAACCGGTGTTGCTTAGAATTGAATATTTTCGGAAATGAGAGCACTCCGCTCATTTCGCCGATTTACGCTTCAGTTCGATTCTACCATAGTGGATGCTGGTCTCGATTCCAGCTCGACGATGAGCAACCCGGTGAACACCATGGCCGGTGAGGCCGGCCGAAAAACTTCCACAATTCATCGCTGGACTGGCTGCGTCCGGAGGTGCTCCGGCTTGCGGTACTTTCCTGGATGGACATCGCCAGCGGAGATACCTCTGGTGCAAAACGGAGAGTATGGTTTCTCCCATTACAACCGAGCAATTCTCCTGGATCGGTCGATGGCAAATCGGTAAGCAGCATTGATGTGCTTCCCCATTGGAATCCTGATGAAAATGATTGGTCGGAAGTGGGCTGCTATGCCGAGCTTGGTGCTGCCGCTGATGCTCGGTTGGTTGTTGGTCATCTTTGCCAGTAATGTAGCCATGTTGATGGTTGGCCGATTCTTGCTCCGGAACAGGCGGAGGTGCCTTCTGTGTCTGTCCGACCTATCACCGGCTGAGATTATCATCCGCTCGATCTGGCGGAATGCTGGGAACCCTTTCCAACTATTGGTGACGATTGGTATTCTGTTCGCCCTACGGAGTTGCCGCCGTCAAATGTAAAGACGTTGAGTATCATCTGTGGAGGTTATACCACTTGCGTTTGATTGATTTTCTTCTTCATGCCTGATGATGTCCGCAATATTCTGTAAGTATGATCATTGTTTCCGTTAACTAAGCGGCTGATGATCATCCCTTTGTCGTACTAGATTGAAAGGAACCGCTATGAGGAGGCATCCAAGTCCTCGAAGTATTCCACAGCAGCCAGTACGACGAACGTGCCGAATGAAAACCTTAGTTGCGAGGACGCTGGTAGATGCGCGCGAAAAGATCACATTTTGGCAAGGATTGAAGCAACGGGCAACCATCCGAGCACTGGTTATTTGCCTTGGTCTGGTGTTTTTCCACCAGTTATCCGGAATCAATGCAATCATATTCTACACTACCACCATTTTCACCGATGCCAACACTGGACTGGAGGCCACCGATGCCACCATCATTGTTGGAGTCATTCAAGTCGTGGCTACCTCTTCCGGCTACTTTCATCGTTGACAAAACTGGCCTCGACGAATTCTACCGATGCTTTCGGACTTCTTCATGGCTATCGCGACGATCGACTCTTGCCGTGTACTTCACAGCTCAAGGAAAATAATTCCAGCCAGGTCGAAAACCCCGTTGGCTTTCCGTTCTGGTTGTCAGCCTCTTTTCATCGGCTGTTCCTCCACAGCAGCTACGGTCCCCTTCCGTGGCTCATGATCGGCGAATTGTTCGCCAACAATATCAAAGCCTACGTCAGCCCACTGGCGGTGCGTTTTCCTGGCTGTTCGCCTTCTTGGTAACGAAGATCTTCCCAAGTCTACGGGATAGCCTCGGCAACGCCGGAGTGTTCTGCTGTTCTCCAGCATCTCGCTCGTCGGAACCGCTTTCGTGTACTTCGTGGTGCCGGAAACCAGGGCATTTCCATGCGGAAATTCAGGATTTTGTCCGGCGAGAAGAAGCAGCAAGCCAACGGCCACAGCAATGGGGCCATGGTTTTCGACGAGAAAACTGAATCGAAGTAGTGGATGGAGTTAAAGTAGAAGTTTCATGTACTTGTAGGCTAGAGCTCTCCCTGGACATCAAGGTTCAAACAATCGATGATATTAACTAGGGGTACAAATTAGTTATAATGGCCATTGCTGTAATGAACTTGGCATCCAGGTTGTCATTGTATATTTGTATTATTTTAAATAGATAACAAAGTAAAAAAATAAATTGGTTTGTTTTAGTTAAAAATTACTGATTTTGGACAAAAGTGCCTTTTGAAGTATTTAGAGGATCAAAATAACGAAAATATTAAATCTTAAGTTTTACTTCCACTGATTACATGCGTAAATTCTATTTCGAAGGGTACAACCAACAATCAATATGTAACTAGCGATTTGAAATTGGTTCACTGTTGTAGAACCCCTTGGTCCGAATTACACCTTGAAACCAGCACCTTGTTATACATATTTGCGCCTTTGTTTTGATTTGCTGTGTTATTTTGACAGAATATTTGAGAGTGTGTTCATGTGAGTTCATTATTAGGGGCGCATTATTGAGCTTGGGACCGATCTTGGGACCGATGTTCTAGTACTGACTGAGCCAAGAAAAAAATTGTTTTTGTATGGGACCTACTGGTCTTAGAGTTAGTCTATGGTACAACTCTGTTTTACCTTTCACCATACCTCCATAGACATATATATTACAAACCAAAAAAATATCCTCACATTAGTATACATGAACATTGTACCAACAATCAATATGCAATTCAGCGATTTGAAATTGGTTCACTGTTAGTCAGAACCCCTTGGTCCGAATTATACCTTGAAGCCAGCACCTTGTTATACATATTTGCGCCTTTGTTTTGATTTGCTGTGTTATTTTGACCGATATTGAGAGTGTGTTCATGTGAGTTCATTATAAGGCATTATTGAGCTTGGGACCGAGCTTGGGAGCGATGTTCTAGTACTGACTGAGCCAGGAAAAAATCGTTTTTGGTATGGGACCTTCTGGTCTTAGAGTTAGTCTATGATTGTACCCTCATCTGTCAAGCAGTAATAAACGAGCTAAACAGAAAACACGTGTTTCTACTTCGTCCCGAAATAGGAAGTCGCGATTTGCACTGTTGGCTTCCATCGTGATTCTCGGGATTACGCCCGTGTCTTCCGTCCGTGCTTCGCCCCGTTACAACAAACTCCCTTTGAAATGCTGCATTTTTTACATACACGCAAAAAAAAGCCGCAATAGAAACTACCATTTCGAGGGTTGAATTAAGCGCAATCACCAACAATTTTCAGCTGACTATAAATGCGTTTGATTTTACCATGCCTGCGATTAGATCAACCATGGTGCGGTTGATATCAATATGAGGTTTGTCAAATATACCACAAACGTTGAAGATTTTACCATAAACGTAGTAAATTTGACTGAAATTTCATGGTAGTTTTAAAGATAGGCGTAGTCGGGTAAAATGGTACTTTTTACTACAAGATTTCTTTCTGTGTAGAAAAGACTGATGATGGTTTTGAAGATCACCCGTAATCTTTTTGCATGATATTTTAAAAACCATCATCAATTGATTTAAGCACTGTGATTTAAGGTAATTTGGTTGTACTTTTCTTTTAATGTATTGTCAAACTACCAGGAATGATATTGGGGTTCCCGTGGAACATTGAAGGTCTGTCAACGATGACAGCACAAATCCTGATGAAGCTTAACCACTTGATTTCAATTTGAATTGCAGCAAAAATGTATTTCTAGCTGCCAATCATATGCAGCATTGAGCACAATTGCGTGTCTTAATATTCAAAGTTCGATTGATTATCCGCATAACGAAAAACAATTTGCTATATAGTCAAAACTATATTTCGAAGGTAAGATATATTATCACATTTTATGTTATTGTTATCGAACAATTTATTCTCATTTGCACCATAAAACCTCTATATTAACCAAGGAGCTGGCGAGAATTCATTTTACTTTTGCTCAACATCTCTAACATCCAAACATCAAAAGATTCATTATTTGTAAACAATACTGCCACTCGTGCCCGTAGGAACAAACGTCAGACGGGCCTTATTCAAATAAGGCCCGTGATATGTTGCATACTGTCAAAACGCTAGTAACAAGGTTAGGGTTGCCAGGCCCCTGATATTAACACATATTGTTAATGTTTGCCATATTGTCATTGAAAGGTTTTTTATTGTCTGTATTCGGTGTAGATTATATACCAACTGTATGGCATAGGGTACAGCAAAAATTTTGTTCGTGAAAATTGCCATATTTTTTTGGTAACCTAACTTAACCGCCTATTCAGCATATTGTTATTTGGCCTTTTACCATCTGACATATTGTTAAAACTATAAGGGAGATTGTTAGTTTATCGTTGTCAACTAAAAGGGTAAATGTCGTAACAATAACGGAAGCGGTCGTCAACAATAAGGGAAATGGGCCAGGAATGGTTTGTGATTATGCGGGTATGTAATCTATATATATAAAAATGGATTTCTGTCTGTCTGTCTGTCTGTCTGTCTGTCTGAACCTCATAGGCTCAAAAACTACTGAACCGATCAGCGTGAAATTTTGTATGGACTGGTTTTTGGGGCCGGAGAAGGTTCTTGTGATGGTTTGAGACCCCTCCTTCTTCTGGAAAGGGGGCTCCCATACAAATGAAGCACACATTTCTGCATAACTCGATTACTGATCAAGCAAAGGAACCCAAATTAAGCATGCGGAAGTTTTTGGTGACAATAAATGTTTATATGGTAGTCAGAGACCCTCCCTCTCTAAAAAGGGAGGCTCCCATACAAATGAAACAGAATTTTCTGCATATCTCAAGAACTAATCAAGCAAATGGAACCAAATTTGGCATGTAGGGTTTTCTAGAGACAATTTTTTTTCTATGGTTGTTTGAGACCCCTCCCCTCTCCTAGGAGGGGTGCTGTCATACAAATGAAACTAAAATTTCTTCATAACTCTAGATCTAATAAAGCAAATGGAACCAAATTTGGCATGCGGGGATTTTAAAGGCAATGATTGTTTCTACGATAGTATGAGACCCCTCCTCTCTCTGGTAGGGGGGGGTCCCATATAAATGAAACAAAAGTTTCTATATAACTCGAGAACTAATCAAATGGAACCAAATTTGGCAGGTAGAGATTTTTGAAGGCAAGAAATATTTCTAAGGTGACTCGACACCCCTCCGCCCTCTGTAAGAGGGGGGCTCACATACAAATGAAACACACATTTGTGCATAACTCGAGAACTAATCAAGCATATGGAACCAAATTTGGCATGTGAAGGTTTTTGGAGGAGCGAAGTGTTTCTATAGAGGTTTGAGACTCCTCTGCAATCTGGAAGGGGCAAAGGGGGGGGGGGGGTTCCATACAAATGAAACACAAATTCCTGAATAACTCAAGAACTCATCAAGTTAATGGAACCAAACTTAGCGTGTGGAGTTTTTCGAAGGCAAGAAATGTTTCTATTGTGGTTTGAGACTCCTCCGCTCACTGAAAGAGGATCCCTAATATAAATGAAACACGAATTTCTGCATAACTCAAGAACAAATCAAGCAAATGGAACTAAATTTGGCATATGGAGGTTTTTGGAGGAAACAAATGTTTCTAAGGTGGTTTGAGACCCCCCCGCCTTCTGAAAGGGGAGACTTCCATAAAAATGAAACTTAATTTTTAGCATAACTTGAGAGCCAATGAAGCAAATTAAACCAAATTTGGCATGTTGAGTTTTTGGAGGCAAGAAATGTTTCTATGGAAGTTCAACACCCCTTCCCATTTTGAAGGGGGGTGGGCTCCCATACAAATAAAAAGCAAATTTCTGCATAACTGGAGAACTAATCAAGTAAATCAAACCACTTTTAGCATATGGGGGTTTTTGGAGGCTAGATTTCTATATGCATAAAAATGAATTTCTGTCTGTCTGTCTGTTTGTCAGACCCTTATAGACTCGGAAAGTTCTGAACCGACCAACGTGAAAATTTATATGAAGGGGTTTTTGGGGCTGGAGAAGGTTCTTATGATTGTTTGAGACCCCTACTCTCTCAGGAAGGGAGGCTCTCATACAAATGAGACACAAATTACTTCATAACTCGAGAACTGAACAAGCAAATCGAATCAAATTAGGCATGTGGGGGGTTTTGAAGGCAAAAAAAACCCTTAAGATGCCAGTTATATTGAATTTCCCTTCATTTAGTTGCAAGCGTAGCAGCGCACGCACCGGACGCAGCTATTATATGTATAACAATGAATTTCTGTCTGTCTGAACCTTATAGAATCGAAAACTACTGAACCTATCGGCGTGAAATTTTGCGTGGAGGGGTTTTTGGGGCCGGAGAAGGTTCTTATGATAGTCTGGAACCCCTCCCTTATCTGGAAGGAGGGGGGGGGGGCTCCCATACAAATGAAACACACATTTCTGCATAACTCGAGAACTAATCAAGCAAAGGAAACCAAATTTAGCATGTGGGAGTTTTTGGAGACAAGATATGTTTCTATGGTTTCTTGAGACCCCGCCACCCTCTGGAAAGGGGTGCTCCCATACAAATGAAACACAAATTTCAACCAAACATGAGAACTATCCCTACTGCCATGGAAATTTTTATGCAGGGGCTTATGGGTTGGGAAAGGATCCTATGATAGTTCGAGACCCCTTCCGACTCTTGAAAGGGGGGCTCCCATGCAAATGAAAAAACATTTTCTGCATAACTCGAGAACTAATCATGCAAATGGAACCAAATTTGGTATAGGCGAGTTTTTGAAGGCAAGGCAAATTCAAATGAAACACAAATTTGAACCAAACATGAGAATTATCCCCACTGGTATGAAATTTTTATGCTGGGATTTTTGGAGTCGGCAAAGGTCCTTATGATGGTTAGAGACTCCTCCCTCATCTGGAAGGGGGTGCTCCCACACCAATGAAACACAAATTGCCACATCACTCGAGAACTAATCAAGCAAATGGAATAAAATTTGGTATGTGAGGGTTTTCGAAGGCAAAAAATGTTTCTATGGAAGTTTGAGACTCCTCCCCTTCCTGGTAGGGGTGGGTTCTCATGAAAATGAGACAGAAATGTCAACCAAACATGAGAATTATACCTACTGTAATGAAAATTAATATGGAGAAGTTGTTGAGGCCGGAGAAGGTTCTTATTATGGATTAAAGCTCTTCTCCCGTCTGGTTGGGGGGCGGTCTACACAAATGAATCACAAATTTATGCAAAACTCAAATACTAATCAAGCAAATGGAACCAAATTTGGCATGTGGGGAGTTTTAGACAAGATTTTTTTCTAAGGTGGCTTGAGACCTCTCAAACAAACGAAACAAAAATTGGAACCAAGAATTATCCATGCAACTTAAACTCAAAATTTGTATTTCTCGGGTAAGAAGCATGTACTGATAGAAGTTTGACCCCTGCTTAGCCAAGAATGGTTGATGCTTGAGTTACTCTCAGTGCTACATTATGCACAAGAAGTTGATCAAAGGTTATGCAAGGGAAAATTACATTCAAACAGGTTCTATTGAATTTTCATTCATTTAGTTACATGCGTAGCAAGGCTCGCACCGGGTTCAGCTAGTTGTATATAAAAGGTGTCCACGATGAAATTGCCACACTATGAAATTGCTCTAACTTTTTAACCGTTGGGTAGAATTTAATGAAAATTTGGGTGGATTTAGTTCATAGTGCATTATTTACATCCTGTGATCAAAACTCGCGTAAATGGAGTCGAAAGAACAGCTCGTGCGTGATAAAATCTTGCGCATTCATCACGAGAACAAGGATCTCTCGCATCGTTCCATCGCTAAAACGTTGGGAATCGCGAATTCCACGGTGTCGCGAGTGATTAAGCGGTTCGAGGAACGGTTGACCACCGATCGGAAGCCCAGAAGTGAAGGAAAAAGTATTCCGTACAACACCAAAAATCACAACCGCGTAGTTTGGGCCTATCAACCGAAATCCGAACGCCTCCGTTCGGGATGTGGCTAAGAAGCTGCACCTAAGCCGAAGTTTTGTCCAGAAGGCCAAAACTAAGGCTGGGCTTCGAACGTTCAAGGTACAAAAGGCCCCTAATCGCGACGAGAAGCAGAACAAGTCCGCCAAAACCCGTGCCAGGAAGTTGTACCTCAACATGCTGACGAAAGTTGAATGCTGCATCATGGACGACGAAACATATGTGAAGGCCGACTTCAAACAGATCCCCGGCAACCTGTTTTTCACGGCCAAGGATAAGTTCAGCGTTCCGGAGCATATCCGCACTCAGAAGATGTCCAAATTTGCGAAGAAATTCCTGGTTTGGCAAGCCATCTGCACGTGCGGGAAGCGGAGTGCACCTTTCGTGACCCAGGATACGATGAACGGACAGGTGTACATAAAAGAGTGCCTCCAGAAGCGGCTGCTTCCTCTCCTGAAGGCCCACAACGTCCCAACAATCTTCTGGCTGGATTTGGCCTCGTGCCACTACTCCAAGAACGTGCTGAAGTGGTATGCGGACAATAAGGTCAATTTCGTGCCGAAAATGTTCAACCCTCCCAACACTCCGGAGCTCCGCCCCATCGAGAAGTACTGGGCGATTATGAAGCAGCACCTTCTTAAACGACCTAAGGTAGTGAAGACAGTCGAGGAACTGAAGAAAGTATGGGTTTACATTCAAAAAACTGTTGATTCACAGGTTGTGCAGAATCTTATGGCCGGGGTTAACGCCAAGGTGCGGGCATTTGCGTATGGACTGTAAATAAAATACGAGTAAAATGGTAAAATGAATGGCAATCGGATGAAAACTCGAATTTTGCGAATCCATTTTGTGTGTGGCAATTTCATCGTGGACACCCTTTATTTATCTTATCGCCAAAAGTTGCAAACAATTTGCAAAAACGGGCATACTCTTAATTCAGTAGAGCCACTGAGTAATGCCGAGAAAATCTGTAACTTCACCGGCGTCAATCATGTCAAATTCCTTTGACAGACAGGATTTGACGATCTGTATCCCCTCCAGGCTGTATCCAATCACGAGAATGTCGGCCACGTATAGGATCAAATAAATGTGCGTATCCTTCTCGCCTCGCCAATACAGACACTGGTCACTATTATTCCTCTTGATCCCAAGCCTGCCAATGAATCATTGCTTACTTGAGGTCATATAGAGACTTGTGTAGCTGTACAGACATCCATCTGGTGCACTAAAATTCGCTCTTGGTTAGCGACAGCCAGCATGGTTCTTAATGTGCCCTACTTAACTACTGGTGAGTAGGTTTCGGTGTAGTCAAACCCGAAACATCGACTGAAACCTCTCGAGATCCAGATTCCCACCTTCTCCAGGTTTCACTTGAAACACTCTCTTACAAGAAATTGGCACACGGTTCTTGGGGAGCTTCTCCGGGGTCCAGGTTTTGTTTCGGTGGAAAGAATCCATCTCAGTTTGTATAGCTGCTTGCCATTGTGGCCAATCCGGTCTCTTCTTCAGTTCACTGTCTTCTCGATTTTCGCATCGATTTTCTCTATCTTCTTCTTCTTCTTCTTTATCATCACTATAGTCAAACACATTTTCTACGAATTCTTCTTCTTTCTTTTTCTTATCACTTTTGTTCATGTTCTTCTCGCTTCTATCCTACATTCTTGTGGCTTCCAGACAAGAAAGCCGTTGGTTCAATATCCAACAAGAATTCCTCTCCATCTCTTCTCGTCGAGCTTTCATCGGTTTTCCTTCGGAATGTGACAGTAGGCCACGGATCCAAATACCCGCAGCTTTGACACATCGGGTTTCCTTCCCTCGAACAACTCGAGTGGCGTCAGCTTTTCACCTACAGCACTTGCAGGGCTTCTATTTGCCAGAGAAGCAGCGGTCTGTTCGGCCCCTCCCCAAAACTCACGACTAATCCCGGATTCGAACAGCACCGAACGAGCTTTCTCTACCAATGTTCAATTCATTCGTTTTGAGCACGGCAAAAAGGACAGTGAACTCCATCTTAATCGGCCGATCTTTCACTCCGAAAATCTTGTAGACCCTTGATCATATCGTTCTTGATAAGGCACGACAAATTTATCTCTTCAAGATTGCCAAAACGATGGTGCCACCACTGCCACAGTTCAGTTTCTTTATTGATTCGCCCCGAAAAGTACAAGGAACTGCACTCACCTCCAGGGAAGGCCCATTAATTATGTCACGCAGTAAGGGGGGAGGGGGGTTTGGGAAAACGTGACAATCCTTACAACAAAATTTGAAGGTCGTAGAAGTTGACTCAACGGAAACGCGACGCGAGTACTGGACACAACACCTTGGTTCTTACAAACGAAAAGGACTTCAGAACTTACCTTTTTATCCGACCGGTTTCGAGCATGATGCAGCTCATCGACGGGGAGATGTCCAACTGATGACACAAAAGTAAAATTGCTTCGTACTTAGCTACAGTACGTCGAAGAGGTGGGAGGGGGGTGTTTGTTGGGTTGGATCTATTTGATTTGCCGTTTCGTCAAGTGGAAAAAGAGACGAAGCTATAGGAGCTTCGTCCTCGTTCATCAGCGGCTGCTCAGCGGTGGCGATGTACATGGATTCCCAGGCATTCAGGTGGGAAACCTTTCTCACGCACTTTTAATTTTCGCATGATCCCAATCTATTCTGTGATCTGATCCGGTAGAGTGTGCTGCTACACTTGACTCATTGGGCCTTTCGTTATCAACGGCGTTTCTATGTTCCCTCAAGCGGACTTTAAATTTTCGGCGGGTTTGACCAATGTACACCGCCGGGCAATTTTACACGGGATTTCAGTAAATACCCGACATTTCGTCCTTCGGAACCTTATCTTTGAGGGCACATAGAATGTCTTTCAGCGTGTTGTTGCTTTTGTAGACCGCCTGAAAACCATGATCCTTCATAATGTTCTGAATGGCGTTAATAACCTTAGGGTAGAACGGTAAACTAATCCTTTGGTTCTCGGATTTTTCTGGCTCAAGTGTAGTCGCGTCTTGTCGATGTTTTTTGCGTTCGTGTTTTCGGATGATTTTGTTGACAAATTCTTTATCATACCCATTCAGTTCAGCGGCCTCGTGGATTTTCGCCCTTTCAGCTTCGAACTCTTCCTTCTCCATTGGTATGCTAAAGAGCCGGTGTGCCATTGAGTGAAAAGCGGCTTGTTTTTGGGAACCGAAACGGCAAATCAAATAGATCCAACCCAACAAACCCCCCCCTCCCACCTCTTCGACGTGTACTGTGCTAAGTACGAAAGCAATTTTACTTTTGTGTCATCAGTTGGACATCTCCCCGTCGATGAGCTGCATCATGCTCGAAACCGGTCGGATAAAAAGGTAAATTTTGAAGTCCTTTTCGTTTGTAAGAACTATAAGTGTTGTGTCCGTACTCGCGTCGCGTTTCCGTTGAGTGTAATGCTGTTCTTACGTTAGCACAAAAATCATAAATATGAGTGCGTAGAAGTTGAGTTGGTAGAGCTTATCATTCCGCTGACCAGTAGTCTACTACCTGAATTTCCACTCTCGGTCTCCATCGAACGCAAACCTTCATGCCGGTAGATTCGATTTTGCTGATGGAGAATAAATTACACCGGGCATCCGGAATGAAGACTGCCCCGGAGACCGTCACTTTGATGATTTTTCCTACAACCACCGAGAGCACTGGAACGTCACCAACATACTTTGCCGTCACCCACTCGCCGTTTTTTGCAACAGCGATCCGCATGCTCCAACGGGACTAGCTTCAAAAACATCGCTTGTCGATACATCTGGTCCATCTGGAGAAGAATTCCGTTACGATGGCGGAACTGAGTGAAAACACGGGCCCTCTTCAACGTCATTGTCGAGTGGGATCGGTATCGCCCGGGTTCGGCCACGGAACCCGAAACTGCCACATGAAACCGCGGTGTGGCAAGTGTGCTGGAGCACACGCCACCAAGGACTGTGCCCCGATGGACGAAGGTGCCCCTCCAAAGTGCGCCAACTGTGGCGATAATCATGAAGGCAGCAATCGAAGTTGTCACAAACGTGCGGAGTTTCTGGTGATCCGCAAGCAGGCGTCCACCAAGTCCCGTCCTAGTTAACGCCGTCCTCCCCCTCGGATGGACGAGACAAATTTCCCAGCGCCTCGGTACCAGGTGCCAAATCTACCGCCGTTGCAATTAAATCCCCGCCATGCTAACCGCCCGTCACCATCGGTACATCAACTTTTCGAGGCAGCCGCCGCCACCCCCACCCCGGCTCCTCCTCCAGGTTGGTGCAATCCAGGTTGCAGTACTTCCACACAATCACCGGTCGATGGACAGCTCTACGACTCAAAGCAAATGGTTGAGTTCGTCCAAGAGCTCTACCGCCAACTACGATCCTGCCGCTCGAAGGAGGAACAGCTTAAAAGCCGCCACATCCGTGACGATGAAATTTATTTTTCGAGCATGGACCATAATCGCACCATAAACATCCCTGAAATTGGAATGCTTGTTCCATCCGAAACAAAACCGTCGAAACTCGGTGACTTCCTTAACAGGAAGGCCATAGACATCGCCATCGTCACCGAGACGCATCTCGAACCGGAACTCACCGTTTTCATCCCAGGATACCGGATTGTGTGACTTGATCGTAGTGGCTCTAGTGGAGGAGGAGTTGCGATCGCCCTGCGCTACAACATCAACTACCATCTGCTTCCGAGTTTCCAGCTGCAGTCTATCGAAGCCATCGAGTCGAAGTCAAGGTGCTGACTTCAAGGTGTACTTCGGACCAAGGGTTCTACAACAGTGAACCAATTTCAAATCGCTAGTTGCATATTGATTGTTGCTATCACCATAGACTAACTCTAAGACCAGTAGGTCCCATACAAAAACGATTTTTTTCTTGGCTCAGTCAGTACTAGAACATCGGTCCCAAGCTCGGTCCCAAGCTTAATAACATAGAATAACTCTAAGACCAGTAGGTTCCATACAAATACGATTTTTTTTTTGGCACAGTCAGTACTAGCACATCGGTCCCAAGCTCGGTCCCAAGCTTAATAATGCGCCCCTCATAATGAACTCACATGAACACACTCTCAAATATTCTGTCAAAATAACACAGCAAATCAAAACAAAAGCGCAAATATGTATAGCGAGGTGCTGGTTTCAAGGTGTACTTCGGATCAAGGGGTTCTACAACAGTGAACCAATTTCAAATCGCTAGTTGCATATTGATTGTTGCTATCACCATCATCGCGGCCTGTCCCAAGCAAGCCAGCAACGCTAACGGAACAACAACGTTCCGTAGGACACGACATTCGCAAGCTAACTCGGAGGCAGGGGCAATTTATCATCGCCGGCGACCTAAATGCGAAACATGAAACCTGGGGGAACACCCGGCGCAACAAGAACGGAATAATTCTGCAAGAAGACCTTGAGGAGGGCCACTACACCGTCCTGGGCCCGGATACTCCCACTCGGTTGAGCAGATCCGGGGTCCATTCGACAATCGACATCTTCCTCACCAACTTGGGGAACAACATCGCCCAGCCGGTCGTGCACCAGGAGCTCATCTCGGACCACTATCTGGTGGTGGCCAAAGCTGGCTCCTCGGACAACCGAGCATCGAATCACCAGACGGTACTACCATCGCGCCAGTTGGGAGAGGTTCCGACAACACGTTGACGACAACATCGATTTCGACATGCACCTTGATTCGGTTGATGACATCGGACGGCAGCTGCAGAAGCATCGACCAAGCGATCTCCCAGGCCCGGCAGCAACATGTACCGGATGATTGATCAGGTGAGCAACTCTTTACCCATTGATAGACCCACTAAAGAACTTATTTAATTGCGCAACGCCATTCGAAGGCAATACCAGCGAACTGGTTTGCAAACGCTCAAACGTCACTGTAATCGAGTGACCAAAATTATTAAGGCCAGAATGGTGGACCTTAGAAATAATGATTTCGCTGACAAAATTCGCTCTCTCCCAGATTGTGCAAAGCCGTTCTGGAAGATGACAAAATTTTGTGAAAAATAAGCCAAGGCCCATTCCACCGTTGATCCCACTAGACGTCAATGACTCTAGGGATCGGTTGTATAACACCTGCAGAGAAGGCTGCTGAGATAAGTCAACACTTCGTCAGCCCCACAATCTCGGTCAAAACATCGTCAGTTCACACGAAGCCGCCGTTAGCGCGTTATAACTAACATCGACCAAAGTCCTAACGACTTCTCCGATGATTTGGAGATCTCAGCTGACGAATTGCTGACTTATATTAAGACCTCTAAGAACATGTTCTCCCTCGGCTTCTAACATCTGCTGACGAGCTCAATATCCTGTTGGATGAGCAGTTCTGTTTCCGGCATGGTCGGTCTACAGTCCATCAACTTAATCGAGTCATGAACATCCTCAGGCGGAACAAGTCTGTTTCGAAAACATCCGCTATGGCCCTTCTCGATATCGAGAAGGCCTTCGATAATGTGTGGCATGATGGCTTGGTATTCAAGCTCAAGCGATACAATCTTCCAATCTTCCTGGTGAAGATTATTAGAAATTATCTCTCTGACAGGACATTCCGTGTTTCGTTGCATGGTGCAGTTTCCGGTAGTCAGGAGATCTCCGCCGGTGTTCCGCAGGGAAGTATATTAGGTCCACTTCTGTTCAATCTATTCACCTCGGATATACCCTCGCTCCCTGAAAATGGATCTCTGTCGTTGTTCGCCGATGATACCGCAGTCGTCCACAATGGTAGGGTAATAAGAGCGCTCACAGCGAAACTGCAGCGAGGCCTGAATATTCTGTCTGAATACTTCACCAAATGGAAGATCTGTATCAACGCAGCGATGACCCAGGTCATCCTCTTTCCACACTCAAATTCTCCCAGACTTGTTCCGCCTGAGGATTGTAAAATCAGCCTAAACGACACAACGGTGGAATGGGCCAAATCAGCTGTCTATCTTGGCGTTACCAAAGACAGCAAGCTTATTTTCAGGGAACAGGTTGACGAAACTGTCACAAAGTGTAACGTTCTGTTGAAGCTACTGTACCCATTGATCAACAGAAGGTCTACATTATCCCTCAAAAACAAGCTTGCTGTCTACAAGCAAATCATACTTCCAGTCATCGAGTACGGCATACCAATCTGGGAGGGTTGCGCTAAAACACATCACCTGAAACTTCAGTGTGTTCAAAATAAGTTCCTAAGGATGAGCCTGAACACCCCTCCGAGGACAAGAACATCTGAGGTCCACCGTCTGGCCTTTAGAGAGTCTATCAATCGGTACAGGGCACGCTGCCTGACATCGGATCACCAGATCATTCAGAATTGGTTCCCCACCCCTAGAATTTTCCAATAGTAGTTTTAGTTGTAGATTAGGTAGGTTATCAAATTTTAAAACTAACAATGCCCCAAGGGCTGAACAGAAAAAAAATTGAAACACAAAACACACTTAAACATTAAACAAAGGGGAAGGCCCATTGGGCTAAAACACTTACAATGTACATTTAGTATATAAGACAAACAATGAAAATAAAGATCAATTTTACTACTATACTAAGCGATCAGTCTCAAACTGTCCTTCAAATCAACAAGACCTATTATAATATATTTCAAGCTCTGCCTACCTTCACTTATTAAAGGTTATGGGCCCAAGCTGAGTTTCTGCGACACTTGTGTGTAAGGAAAGCAATGCCGCGACCCTTTCAGCGGATTTCGTGATCGAGCGACCAGGCCCCTGGAGAGGATCCACTCGGACGTATGTGGTCCCATCGACCCACCTGCTTGCGACGGATCCCGGAACTTCGATGACCATATCCACTTTGCGGCGCTGTACATGATGCCGAGGAAGTCCGAGGTCTTCCGCATGTTCCAGGAATATGAAGCCATGGCGACGGCGAAGTTCGGCTTGAAAATTCTGAAATCGAATCGGATGCTGATCACAATCCCGACGCGACTGACGAGACTGTCGACTCCAGCAACACCGGGGTGCTCCCTTCGCAACTAGAACAGCACGAATCCGAGGATGAGAGTCAACCATTGCTGAGGTGCCGCGAACGGGAGCGCAAGCTCCCCGGTAAGTTTCTCAATTTCTTTACTGGTTACAGAGCTGTCTCTGCCGATCCGTGTACTACAGATTTTCCCAACTGCTACAATGATATCGGAGGCCGAGACGACCGTACCCGTTGGCTGAACGCCTTTCAAGAGGAACTGGATTCGATAGAGGTGAACCAAGTATGGAAATTACAACGCTGTCCCCGGAGTGTCGAAATGGGTCCAGTCGAAATGGGTGTTTCGTGCAAAGGAGGACAGCAACGGCAAGGAAGTACGCTACAAAGCTCGTTTGGTGATGGAAGGGTACCTGCAGCGTCAAGACATCGCCTATGAAGAAACCTACGCTCCTGTTGCGAAGTTGACCACCATCGGTACTGTCCTGTCTGTCGGCGTGCATCATCGTTTCCTGTTCACGTACGTTAAAACGGCATTCCTTCATGGTGACCTAAAGGAGGACATTTATATGGCGGTGCGCGCGGTGCATGGTGTGCAAACTACAGAAGTCCCTGTACGGACTGAAGCAGTTTCCCCGCTGCTGGAACGAGCGGATGAATGGAAAGTTGCTGAAGATGGATTCACTCGGTCATCCCACGACTTCCGCCTGTACACAAAATGCACGGCAGGGGACGAGCTGTTCATCATTATATACGTCGACGACCTGTTGATCGCTGGAAGGAAGCTGACTTCAATCGGCTCAAGAAGGCACTTTCTTGACGCAGATGACCGACTGCGGCGAGGTGAACTACTTCGTGGGCATGAAGCTGGTGTACAACCTTGAGGAAGGAACACTTCGATTTTCGAAAGAGGCCCAAGTAACGAAGATCCTGCAGTGATTCGAAATGGTAAACTACAATTCTTGCAAAACCCCGATGGAGAAAGGACTCCCACTGAAGCGTGACGGACCATTGACGTAGGAACTGTGTGACGGACCATTGACGTGAGAGCTGTTGGGTAGTATGATGTACACCATGTTGTGTGTGCGTCCGGACATTTGCTACCCGGTAGCCTACATGGGACGTTTCCAGCAGAATCCAGCCGATCATCACTGGCAGACGTTGAAGCGGATCGTACGATACCTGCAACTGAAGCAAAGGCTCTGCTTGGAATACAGACGTGAAGAAGCTGCAGAACCGCTGGTGGGATTTGCAAACGCAGACTGGAGCAGCGGATACCGAGGACCGAAAATCCGTTAGTGGCTTCTTGTTCAAAGTCTTCGAGCAACCGTGTCATAGTCGAGCAAGATGCAAACGACGGTGGCAACGAATGCGTTGCCTTATGCGCAGCAGCATCCGAAGCGATATGGTTGACTGGCATCCTCGGAGACCTGAAGATACCGGTGAAGCCCGTCATTATCTACGAGGACAACCGTGGCTGCATCGGTATGGCCAAGAATCGTGAGATGAAACGCATGCTTGCTCGATGTCGAGCATCATTTTATCCGTGACTACGTGGAAGCAGGACGACTGCAACTCAAGCCGGTGAGCACCCAGGACCAACCTGCGGATCCGTTCTCTAAGGCGTTAGATACTTCCCATTTCCGAGATCTGCAACGTTTCCTTGGACTAAACGATTGAGAGGGGGTGAAATGAAGCAACCCGGTGCAACCGTTTGGGTCAACAGTAGGCAATAGCCGTTGCCTTGTAAATCCTTAACAAACGCATCTTACGCCTGTTTGGGAGTCTCACGGCCTCGAAGGTGTTCCAGCTGGTCGTCATGAATTCGTCCTACCAGCATCGATTTGCACTTCCTGTCTCTCTTCTGGCGCTTATCCAAAGCCTGCCGCAATTCTGCCGAGTCAGCTGCTAGAACCTTCACCTCTGCAACGTCTCCCCGTTCCGTATGGATGCACTCCACCAATTCATGCTCTTCTAGCAAGGCGAGCATCCGGAACTTCCACGCGACAAAGCTCGTTCCGTCGAAAACAGCAACGCGATTGCGCTCGTCTCGTTCGCGAACACTCATTTCAAAGTATCGCAAGCAGGAATCGTTCCTGGGCACAAAACCTAATGGGCAGACTACTTTCGGAACGAGAAAAACACCGTTAAATCTCCGGATAACAAAAGCGCGTGCTTATTGAATGACTACTTTTTCGTCAAGCCTGGGTAGAATAGGTAGAAATTCTGAGCAACAATCGCGCAGGGACCACAACCACGGGTCAACAGATGACAAAGACCGCCAGCTAAGGGTTGCGTACTTAGCTGGAAGTGCAGCCTGGGCACTGTTGTCCTTCTGATTTCAGCTAGATTGAGGAGGTGCGTGCCGAGCGTCTGTCCACCAAGGAGGTGCGGCTCAAACGGCTGAGTAAGAAACGCTGTATCTTGTCAGCTATACCTTAGGAGGCAGTCCCACCAACGCAATGTCGCCAGCGCGGTAAGATAGCATGCTGAAGTCTTACCCTATCACGAAAAATGTAAGTATTCTTTATTTTGTGCGATTTTTCCTCATTTTATTGCCCACAACTATTTTATAAAAAAAAAGTAGAAATTTGCAATATCCCAGTACATCTACTAGTGCAAATAAAAACAAAAATAAATGTGTTAATTGAATCTAAAGTTCAGTATAGCCGTGAAATTTTCATTTTGTCTTAACTTTTTATAAATCATTTATGCTAAAAATGTCTACTGTTCCTTTAACAACTATATAACTGGGATTCCCTGGGGGGTAGCCTAAGGCAGTCGAAGGATTTGTTGACTGGACAAGGGTTCGTGGAGTCGCCAGTCCCTTGTCATGCGATGACACGCGGCCTTCTGGCCGTAGTCTTCCGAAGGTCCTCACTGAGATCGGCTGACCCTGCTACAAGAAACCATCACGTAGGATATTCTCTGAGAACAACCTGCTGAGAATAGTCCTGCAGCCATAGGTAATCCTTGCACTGATGGTGGGTTCTTACTACATATCACATCACATCACAACAATCGCGCAGGGACCACAACCTCAAGCGAATAACCGGAGCCAAAAAGTAATCGTAGAACATATAAGGTACTGCTTATAATAGGAGTTTCAACACTTTCCTGTTTATTCAAACCTTCCTAAACTTTCAATTTCACATGCTTATCAATAATAAACAATCTCAACAGTCTCAAAATTTCAACAATCAACTCCGCTCTTCGCTCATCGCTCGCATAGTATCCCAAGTCCCGTGCCGCATTCAACATGGCAACGTACGCAGCAAGTGTCTTCTTCACCGGTCGGCACAATCTCCTTCTGTCAGGTAGAATAAACATATTGGTGCTGTCCGGTGGTCCCCTGAGCTCGAAGGTGAACAACCGGCACTTTACACTCGCTAAAAACCCAATCTACGCTGTCTCCCGACGATGGATAGATGGTCTCAATCATCGCCCCCGATAGATACTCCTTCCCGGTGCGTCTTGCGAATCGCTTCCGATCCCCGCTCACCGATTGTCTTCAGGTCATCATGGTTCTCACCCGATCCACCGTGTACCCATAGGGAACATTATCAGCTGCGAAAATGAGTGCATCCAGAACGTATCTCTATTCGGCTGGATGCGGCATTCTCTTTGAGGAACTGCTGCAACACTGTGTTTCCGGTTCGCTTGCCGCGGACCCACCGGCGAAATCATAAGCGCAAGGGATCGGAACTGGCTCCGATGCCATTCCAGTTGCTTTCCAGTTTCGATTTAGATCCACTCCACGGCAGAGGCCATAGGGTTTGCGATTCTTGCGCCACAGTCGATCCGATTGGAAGGTGTACTTGTATCCGTCCGGGTTCTACAGCCGGGAAAAAGAACCAATCAAAGTTGTCAGCCAAGTCATGGATTTCCGGTGTCTGGACGCGACAGTTGGTTAAGAATATATGGTGCAAACGGCGGGGAGATCCACTCCCGAGCGTGAATGCCACACTCAACGAACACAGCAGTGTTGCCAGCCTTTTCGATAGTTCGACTCCTTTGATCAGATTGCGTTCGTAAGCTGGCCTGGAGGGGATGACCGTTAGAATTGTAGGATATTTGGAAGCTTGTAGATCGAGCCATTTGTGTGATAGTGTCCAGCTGAAATAGTGCTGCCAGTCGAATTGCTCCGGGTTGGTGCCTTTTGGCATGACGGTGAAGTCCTCACGATCGATCAGCTCCTGGATGTTTGTACAACCATGAGAGGGAATGAAATTTGATTGAGGTTGCGATTGAAGAATTCAAGAAACCTACGAGAACGGACCGGGGATGTGGAACCTTTCCAGCAGCTCAGTCATCTCGGCAATCTTCTGCGGAGCAACCATGATGGTCAGATTTTGGTTGGTTTGACGGGCATGGCCCATGAAGGTGTAGCTATCACTGCGGTTTTTCCAGTTCCTGCATCAAGTGGACCTGCTCGTCGGTTTCAAGCAGAATGCGGTAGATTCGGAACCGGTCATAGCGTGCTTTGTTCGATTCAGTTGAGGAAGAAGCGAAGCCGAGCAACCATGGCATCCTGATGGAATTAGTAGAAATAGTGCGGCGATGACTGCTGGCACGAGCAGTAGAAGATGGTTAAGTAATCGCATTCTCTTGCCAGGGAGATAACTGCAACCGGTAGATCAGCTGCTGTGATGTTGCAACTGAACGAACTAAACACAAATATGATACTGAAATACTGTGTGTTCGAATGACTGCCGGCCGGGCGACGAGGACAATGTTTACCGATTAGTACAAGTTGTGGATGTGTTGGTGAGATGAACAGATCCACTGACAGAAGATGAACGGTGTTAAGATAAGCAGGTTCTGAATGATACACAATGAATTTGCAGGAAGATACAGGGTTGCCACATGCACAGATTTATCTAGATTGACACAGATTTTTTTCATATTTTTCATACAGATTACAGATTTTTGAGATAAACCAAGATTTTTTTTCAATTGCTTGTCCTCTGAAAAACCTCAAGTTTAAAAATATGTGAATATTTTAGCATCCAACTTTTTACCTAATTCTTCTTTCATTGCAGCAGTTTTAGACCCATGAGACAAACAATTGAAACTGGACACCAACACAATTGGAACTAGCGATTTAAAATTGGTTCTACACTCAGCGAAATAAACTTTCGATATTCATAAGATTACATTATGATTATTTGGTTATATGAATCAGTATGAATTTCACAAACTTATCTTATGAATATATAATGATGTTGAAAAAATTAAACGATATGAACGTTTTCAAACCTGGGATTCGAACCTTGGACGTTGACGTTGTGGAGTCCAGGTGACTTCGTCCACTAGTATGCATATCAACACTTGTGATCAGGAAAGCTTTAAAGGCGTACAAGAACAACGTCGGGTGAAACAAAATCCATTCATAAGTCGACCTTATGATATTCCAAACCATCGTTC
>JASCZW010011202.1:0-32941 GCA_034211315.2 Aedes japonicus | reverse complement strand
ACTATTTTCACTATTTTCACGAAAGATATGTACTTAGAACTGACAACGAGGATTTCGTATAATTTAAACGGTTTGGCATTCACCAATTAGATGAATTTTTGTCCTATAGTTGAAAAATCACCATCTGCCAAGGAATCAGATTATATTTCATCTTATTTGAATGGTTGTTTACTAACTCACTATTATTGTGATCGTTATTGTAAATATTGTTAGCTATTAGTCCTCTCAACTCGACTAGCCATTACCAGCTGGATAATGGTAAGAAAATTCATCAATCCGTCAGAATACTGTAATGATATGAATAAGAATCATGGCTTTCATTTGATGCTTACAGCGAATCTACTTTATTTGACACTAATCGATACGTTTAGAAATAGCCAGATCAGAATAATGTCGAACAATTGAAACACATATCAATGTTATCATGCTTATAATCTATCCAGTTATTCTACAGGAATCTACAGTTCTAGGCTGTGTACCAATACGCGAATGAATTTCAATTCTACGAAAACTTGACAGATTGATAATAATTGATTGATCGAATAAAATCCCTTTGTTATTGATCAACGAACTACCGATAAGATGTCAGTCAAATTGAGTTCCCGTCTGTCAGAAATAAGTCAACTCGAGTAGTAGTTTAAGTGAAAATTAAAATTAATTCGGTACATAGCCTAAGTTCCATGTTGTTTGGATGAATTTTTAAACTGGTCTTCAACTGATTGAACAGTTTAGTCATTTCCGAAAACAGTTAGATTTACTACCAGAATATAGATAACAAAAAATCTAAATAGAAAACTTCTTGAAACAATCCACAAGTCACTAATGATCAACTACCAAACTACTCACCACCACATGGACCCCCGCCCTCGTCCGGGCTTGCTTTTACTTTCCACCTCACCGTTCGCACTGACTGCCATCAGGCAAACCAGCACAATCGACATCAATTCCATCGTTCAATATTCCTACACACTTCAACACGATCAACTGTCGATTCTACCGCTCCTCTCAAATCGAAACAAAAATGCAATCTTTTGTCACCACGATCCAGTTCACACGTCGTTCACTGGTAATCACACATCCGGTTCAGTACGAACTATCCGGCAAAATCTATTTTCTCACACTGTCAGACGCGGCAATCACTGAGTCGATCATTTTCCACCGTCCACCGATTGTTGCGATTCTCGAGACCGATGAGACCGCACTCCCCGAGAACGAACGGCTGCTAGTCCTTGAGCGAATCACTCCGGATCGAACGAAAAATTCAAATCACGATCATCCACCAAAGAGCTTTCCTTTTGTCACACGCATAGGCTCAATCGCCTCCACATCACACGTTGCTTCTCTTCTGGCAACGGGACAAAAAACGACGGCGACGGCTTTGATTTCCTCCTAGAGAGTCACTTTCCACATCGAACATCGACAGCACCGAAAAAAAATGGGGGCCGCCGAAGCAAACGAACATCAATCACGATCGCGCACGAAAACTGTTATGCTGACGCTCTGCGCTACTAGACCGACGATATCCTTCGGGCAGCAGCAGCACCTTTCTCATGCCTTGCTTGCATCTACTGCTCTCTCGGCGCGCTTATGCCCTTAGCACCTCCGTCAACGTCGTCGTCGTCGTCGTCGTCGTCGCTTCGTTCGATTGTTTCGCTATTGCCACTCCACTCTCAGCGGCAGCAGCAGCCCTAAAGACGTCGTCTTCTCTTTCCATCATGTGACCGCACTACAATCTCTCTCCCTCTCTCTCCTTCGCCTGTAGTCTCACCAGCCAATCATTTTGGAATTTTTTCGCTATTTGTCTCCCTCTCACTCTCTCTTTCCTTCTGTTATGCTTCGCTTCGGCACGCTTTTTCGCTTGCGTGTTTGACTGCTTTTGTTTTTGTTCGTTCCTCTTCTTCCACTTCTTGTGTCTACCGACCGATGTGTGTATGCTTTTCGGACTCGTCACCACCTCCTTTTTTTGCTTCCTTTCTTCTTCGCACTCTTAGGATCGATCGCCTTCGCTCTTCGCTCTTTCTCTTGCGACGCTGATGCGGGTTTTCCCAGGTAATAAAAGAGTCCCAAATTGGCCGGCGTGAAAAGAAAAGAAACTTTTCACTTTTCTTTTTGCACCTAAACACTCCGCGCACGCTAAGCACACGATCGCTCTCTTTTTCTCTCAGTCTCTCACGCCTGTTTGCTGCAATGCTTCACCTTACCATGCTCTTTTGCCGGGAGATGAGAGTTCGCTAAACTCAAACGATCGTGACTGACGAGAGCAGTTTATTAATGGAAATACGAAGGTAAACAAACAAGGAACAACAAGATCCAAGCTCTCACGCAGCATAATCTCTGAGTGATGATCGAGTGCCCGCTTAGCTTCTGATGCACTATTTTCAACACTGGCGATCGATACTGCACCGGGTGATTACAATTTCGTTTTAATAACCCAACTGTCAATGCTTGTCGTTAAACGAGAACACACGAAAGGGCTATAAATTTACCTCCTGGCAGCAGCAAAACATCGTTTAATTGTGCTGTTACTCGCGTCGAGGCCTATGCTGAACTGAAAACTGTTTCAACTCAACACGTTTTATGATTATGAGATGATACCTGCCTTCCAAACTACTACCTAGTGTGCGCTAGGCACGAACGTTGATGACGGGAGTAGTGGAAGGGAAGCGAGGCAAGCCAACAGCGACGATACACAAATGTATCTGGTCTCGCAGTCCGTCGTCGTCTATGCAGAGCTGGTCCATGTGTCCCAGGTTGACGCGTACGACCCGACCGTCTTGCATGTCAATGTCGTGTTACGCACAGTGGGTGCTAATTGAGGGTTGTGTGGACATGTGTGTTGAATGTTTATAATTGTGTTGATGGAAATGATCCACTTGGTGCAAAAATCAACACAAATCGGATTCTCGTGGATGGAGTGGGTGCGAATTTTCACTTTTTCGAGTGTATGCTTAAGAAATTGATAATGTCTCGATGTGGATCATCTATAAGTTTTCATGAAATAAAAGTTTAATTGTCCGGAAGCTGTAAATGACATTTTTTAAAGTTTCTCTTTTCTATACAAGGTGTCATTTCAAAATTTTGACAAATGAGAGCGTTACACAAAAGTGTAAGGTTTTTAAACACTAATAACTCCCGTTCGACCGACATGATCAATTAAATTTACAATAATTTTGAGGAATTTAATCGATGGGGGTATAAGAGCCTAGTGAAACACGTGAAAAATCGCTTTTTTAGGATTATGGCGAAGAGGAAGTGTCCGGATAGGGGAAGATTTGAATCACATATTACACTACATGTCACGAGATATTTACGAAGACGAAGACATGGGAGCATGAAGCAGTACAGACTGTGAAAGAAACTTACGAAGGATACTAATGGAGGCAGCTCGGGTATTAGTTCATTACTGTTAGTCACAAGTTAAAATAACAAAACGCTGTTCAAAGAGTTCTATTTAAGGAGTTATTCGATTAAACAACCAAATGTAAACTCACATACTGAAATTAAACCATGTCCATCCTAACCAATCATATTCAATCGAGTTATTAGTACACGACACTGAAGAAGTCTACAAATTGTAGACGAAATACGCATATCTGTCAAGATGAGCAATAAAGGTAGTTGGTATTAAATGGAAAATAATAATCTTTTTTCTCATTTCTAGTTGCAGGTATTCCACTAAACAGCTCATACTTTCTGGGAGTCGTGCATCTTTGTAATTTAGATGATACGTGATCGTACGTGAATCCCGCGGTTATATCCTTTATATAACTTTTTTTAACCTATTTTTTTATGTTTACTTCTGACTTCTGACGATTCAGTCTATTTCTGAGTTATAAAAGAAGTTATTGAAAAATGATGAAGCATGTATTCGAAAGAAATAAGATGCACAAGAAGTCCGAATCTCTTCCAGCTTCCAGGGCATAAGCATAAACATAATGGTTATTTTTCAACATTTTTATTTTTATTGAATCTCTTCTCCATGTTCAAATGCCCGCACTTTTGCCAACTTACTTCTCATTAGATCTTGGGCATTGGCGAGGTTGACTTTTTTCGTCAGTTTCAACCAACTTTATTCCAACCCATTTCATATTCCAGCAGTTTAAGAGTTTTGCAAAACTCTGCCTTCATGATGACCCAGTATTTCTCGATTGAGCAAAGTTCCAGCGTGTTCGGATCAATTTAGATGTTGTTTTTATGATCGGGCGTTATGGCAAGATCCCGAATTAGGGCAAAGTAGCCGCCAGGTAAGGAACTTCTTGACAAATTCGGTCAAGTTTTTGCTTCTGGATCGTTTCACGTTCGGCCAATTTACATTCTGTGAGGTAGAACTTCTGTTTGGTAAAAAAAAAACAATTCTAAGATTTTTTTTCATTAGGACGAATCTAACATTGAGAGATTCTCTTCGGTCTCGCTCTCTTTCATTCATTACAGTGCCGTTTTAATACTTTTGAGGGATCCTTTAGTACAGATCGATACACAACAGTGCTGGCTATCATACTCTACAAATAGTTGAATGAAAAACGTAAAGGTGATTGAAATATAAATGAAAGAGAAAGTAATCAAAGAGAGTCTCTCAATGTTAGATTCGCCCTAATGAAAAAAAAAACCCTAGAGTTATTGTGTCAAATCATTAATCATTCTATAATAAAAAAAAAAATAAATGCTGTCCGCAAGCATTGAGCATTGATTACTTGTCACTTCCCACAAATGATTCTGATTTCTCAGTGATTACAAAGACCATTGTGATTACTGGTGATTAATTATGATTACTCATAATTATTCGTAATTTCTCATGATTACTTCACGATTACTTATGATTACTTCCGTGATTATTTGATTACTCAATGATCACAAAGATTATTGTGATTACTGAAGATTATTTATGATTACTCATGATATTTGTGTTTACTCATGATTACCCATGGTTACTTGATGATTACTTAAAATTACTTGCGTGATTATTTGATAACACAGTGATTGCAAAGTTTATTGTGGTTACTAATGATAGCTCTTAGTTACTTATGATTACTTCATGATAACTTCATGATCACTTATGATCGCATGCGTTATTCTTGATTACTTCCCTTACATACGATTTCGACCACAACTGGTCCCAAAAATTTAATTTTGCACCAAAGCCATGCTTTCGATGGCTCAATCCTGTCGTGCTAATGAATATGTTAGGTCGGAGATATTTTTTTTTCCAGTTGGAGAAAGTTCCTGATGCCCATAATGATCAAATCCTGTGTTTCTGGACGTATTTTAATACCTGGATATTTGAACCTATCATTTGATATCGGATACGGATACGACAAAAAATTGGATTTTTGGGAGCAGTTGGGGTAAAAAAACGTAGGTAAGGGAAGTAATCAAAACTCACGTATGTAATCATAAGTAATCATGACGTAATCATCAGTTACCCTGAGTTATCATAAGTAATCATCTACAATCACAATTACCTTTGTAATCATTGTATAATCATATGATCACGTAAGTAATCATGAGTAATCATTAAATAATCATGAGTAATCATGAGTAATCACAAATAATCATGAGTAATCAAAAGTAATCGTCAATAATCACAATAACCTTTGCAATCACTGAGTAATCAGAGTAACTTTGGGGGAATTGACAAGTAATATAGGCTGTTGGAAACCACTTGGTTGAAACAAAAACCCTTAACTTATGAGTATGCAATGTACCTAAATATGGAAATTAAAATTATAATATTTTTGTTTGTTTTCAGTATGTTTTGCTAAATAAATTACTGTTATCATTTCAGTTAACGTCCAAAATAAGTCGCTAGTGACGATAGATTTCAAGATTGGTCTTTAAGTTATATATAGTGTCTGAAGTAGTGTACTGTATAGCGCGTCGGATGCGATATGTAGCGCATTACATCAGACTTTATATATAACAAGAGAACAAGAAAAAATCGAATGTCATTTAATACAGTTTCTAACTGTTTACTGGTTTGATTACTATTAATTATTTATGATGACTTATGATTACTTATGATTACTAATGTTTTGTTGTGATTACTTACCTGATTATTGTGATTACTAATGATTGTGAAAGATTACTTATGATTATTTATGATAAGTTATGATTACTCATTATTACTCCTAATTATTGTGATTTTATTGTATTTTACGGGGTTTTTTGAAATTACCGGTTTTTACGCGGATTCAGGGACTTACTCAGTTTTGTAAAGTATTTTTTTTTTACATCGCACTCATTCCTGTAGTAAAAAGCAACCCCAGTGTAAACGATTTATAACGTGTACATTTACGCATAAATTGGAACGGACCTTTCAACATTTCTAAACAAACAACTTTCTCGCAAGCCATAGGCCACCCACGCAAACCAATACCATACCCTAGGAGGCTGATGCAAATTTCGAAATGTTTGCTCCCCTAAGTTTAATCGACGCCAATTGGGGTCTAGATAGTCCCCAAAAAAATTGAACATATTTGGTTATAATTTGGCTTTGCTCATGCTATTCAAAGTTTGTATGGGAATTAGTATGAAAAATCTCAAACTTACATTTCCAGATCCCTAAAATCTTATTATTATGTCCTTAAATCAAATCTAATATAGATTCATAAAGTGTAAGTTGTCAACTATCAAAATGCCGAAGATACCTGTCATGAAATTTTTTTACAAACATAGTTATTCAATAAAACATAAAATACAAACTTTAGGTGTGATGTTTTATTCTTAGTTTTTATTTTCTTATTATATTATTTTTTTTATATATTTTATGTTTATATATTTTATATATATTATTTTATGTATATTATATTATATATTTTATATTTATATATTTTATATATATTTTATATATTTTTATTTCTTAATATTTTATTTGTTGAATAACAATGTTTGTATAAAATTTACATTTTAGGTATCTTCGGCATTTTGATAGTTGGCAACTTACACTATATGAATCTTTATTAGATTTGGTTTAAGGACATAATATCAAGATGTTAGGGATCTGAGAATGTAAGTTTGAGATTCTTCATACTAATTCCCATACAAACTTTGAATAGCGTGTGCAAAGCCAAATTATTACTAAATGTGTTCAAATTTTTTGGGAACTATCAGGACCCAAATTGGCGTCGATTAAGCTTAAGGCAGCAAACATTTCAAAATTTGCATCAGCTTAAACCGTAGCAGCACACTTGTTGCAAAAAGGTTGAAATAACTGCAATGTGGCTTAATTACGTCACAATCAAGCTGCTGCACCTGTTTGGTGTTACACGGGTAATCATGTAGAAGAAAGTTTTTCCTAACACGATGATGCTATAGGTTTGCGTATGTTGCATATGGGAGCCTTGAGAGAAACAAGCTCAGAAGTGTTTGTTTACAAATTTTGATAGGCCCTATTCTATTGTTGGTCGAGAGTTGGAGAGAAGGTCAATGGAAAAAGGAAGTATTAGCTTAGGTCTTCTGTAATGTAGTAACAGATTTGTAATTACGTTTGGTTTATATTATAGAAATTAAAAAATAACTAGGTACAAAGGGATATGTTCGAAATATTGACGTAGGACTACGACATTGTGTAAGCCATTACGATGTTATATTCATTGAAATAATATACTTTTACATCTAAACCACATACATCATATCATCAATTGGTTACTTTCGGTATTAGTGATAAGTTTATTTTTCGTTTTTTTAATTTCTTCTTAGGTTCCCGTGATATTGTTGTTGTTTAAAGATCAGAATAACCATGAAAATTAACCCTTTTAAACTGTGGTGGTTGGTTTTTGGTTTTTGTTGTTCTGAATTAAGGACGGTGTTGATGTTGGAAAAAAAAATTTTAAGTGTTGAAATCAGAACGATAATATCTTACTGTTGCCGTAAGATATGCATCATCGGTGCCTGTAAAATAAAATATTCAACACACTACTGTTTTACATTGACAAAATAGTGTTCGTTGAAGTGGAAAATTCAACATGCTCTTGATAAACATTGTATCTGTAGGAATATATCCTAGGTCGAGCTTGAAATCTTTTTCCAGCATCCCAGTCATTAGTTAATAACGAATTACCTTTGGCCGCTTTAATTTTAGTCCGATAACACTTAACTCTTTCAACGGCCGTCTTCGTTTGCTTCGAAGAAATGTCGCCTGTTGCGCTTGTAGAAAGTAGCCAAATATTGCGACATTTCAATGATTTGAAAAATTTTCAAAACTATTTTCAAAAAGTACTCAATCTAACGCGAAAACAAATTCCACTAAATGAAGAGAATGTTTCATTCGGTCAATATATTGATATTGGATTTTAAAGTCCGTGAAAGGGAATTAGCATGAAAGTAACAGAATAATTCCTTGTTATTCATCATTTTCTTCTAGAATTTTAAAGCTTATTATTTGTTATGATAAGCATATTTCGTCGGTTTCTTGCGGTACTGGCAAAAATCAGAATAAAAATTGTAAAAAACTTCATTTTGCTTGAGTTTTTATGTTGGTTTTTTGCCTGGACTGCAATATTAAAGGGCGAACACGAAATTATTGCGACACATTCAACAGGGCATAACTTTTTTACCATTGGGTAAAAATCAACCAAATTTTGCACACTTTCTCATTGATGTGTATTGTTTACATGCTGTCAAACTCGAAGTCGTGTTTTTCGATTCAACGAAAATGGAGGTGAACCAACGCGAGTCGAGAGAACAAATTCTTTCCAAACACCTGGAATTTCCTGACCTGTCGCACCGGCAGTTGGGAAAAATGTTGACGGAGCGGTTGACGTTGGACCACGGCAAAGGAGCTGGAAGAAGACCGGAACCGGAGAACAAAAAGACGGAGGGAAAGGTGAAGCGGATGATTAAAGCAAATCCCAACGTCTCAAGCCGTGATTTGGCTAAAAAGATCGGCATGTCGCAGAGCTACGTCCAGAATGCAAAGAAGAGAGCAGGACTACATGCAACTTCCCAAACCGCGATGAGCGGCAACAATCGACGGCTAAAACTCGGGCACGGAAGCTCTACGAGAAGATGCTGACAAAATATGGCTGCTGTGTGATGGACGACGAAACGTATATAAAAGCCGATTTTAAGCAAATTCCGGGGTTGGAGTTTTTCACCGGCAAGAGCAAGTTCTATGTGAACGACAAATTTAAGAAGAAGAAAATGTCGAAGTTCGCCTCCAAATATCTCATTTGGCAGGCCATCTGCTCTCGCGGACTGAGGAGTGAGCCTTTCATGACAAAGGGCACAGTAAATGGCGAGATCTACAAATCTGAGCGCCACGAGAAGCGCCTTTTGCCTTTCTTGCAGCAGCACAACGAAGCTTCGATATTTTGGCCAGATTTGGCATCATGCCACTATTCTAAAAGTGTCGTGGAGTGGTATGAGGCCAATTCTGTCCATTTTGTTCCAAAGGACATGAATCCGCCAAACTGTCCGGAGCTGCGCCCGGTGGAGCAGTACTGGGCAATGATGAAGCGGGAACTTCGGAAGAGCAAGAAGACAGTCAAAGACGAGAAGGACATTTTCGGTGTCGCAATAATTTCGTGTTCGCCCTTTATTCAGAGTCCCGCCAGGAAACCTTTATAAAAAAAGAGAAATTCCCCGTTTAAATTACTGTCCACTACTGAACAGTAAGGTTTCCTTACCAATATGGGGCATTGAAGGCAATAATGTTTCTTCGAGATATTGGCCAGTTTGAATCTTGTTATCTACGATCACAGACACTAGCAAAACACGAAGAACGAATTCTGAAAAACTTACCTCTGGGAAATACTTTTAACACATCGTTTTTCTCTTGGTACTCTAGAAAACAACAATACACTAGAGCTAATCGCAAAAATGTATCATGAACATGAATATTCAATAGATATTTTATTCAAAATTCAAAGTGTTAGTAGTTCAGTTTACTTATACAACTTTCTGTAGCGTAGAGGGACCATACTAAAAACATTTTTTGTATGAACGATGGCTTGGATAAAGGATGAGGGAACATTAACTTTACTGTCTGTAATCCCGGTAAATGCTCAGTAGCAAGAGACCTCTCGAGCTGTGTCTCAAGATCGGCTTACTACTGGGTAATCTGGAGGGGCTTCGCGAACAAATTGTGCGGGTACTGTCACCTGATTATATTTTTTGAGAAATGAGTACTGAGATACAAACATGGAGGCTTTATTGAAAGAACTATTGGGTGGGTTGGTTTGGTGGAAAATGGCTACTATTGTGGGTGTTGTGTAAAGTGGGTGGTTTTATTGTTCTTCAAACGTACCGACTGGAGTTGATGGTGAAAGTGATGATCTGGGACTGCTTCCACAACATTGGGCGAGCGCTCGCTGCTGCACGGTGGACTTTTCGATCCACGAACTATCCGGATTCGGTTGGCAATTGGGGTCAAAGATGGCTGATAGGTGGTGTGAGAAAGTGACTTCGTTGGCGCGTGATTTCACTGTTTCCTCCCAGGCGTCGTCCCTCATAGACTGAAATCGGCAGAGCCCAGGCAAGGCCGGAGTGACTCTGCCGAGAAGGGAAGTCTCCTTAGCGGTTAGGGAGGACTCCCGAGACAAGTCGCTTTATGACAATTGTCGGCCAGAGGAAGCGAATTTCCTTTGCTTTTAGACTTAGCTACCACTGGGGTCACTAAGCCGTATCGCGTGCGCGTCGGTTGACCTCGTCAACGGAGCAGATAGCGGTGTCTACCAAAACGGTAACACAAAAGGTCCTGAATTGAACTTTTAACTGCTCTCACTCGAAGCTGTATTAGCGACCACTCACTACTTTACCTAAGACACCTTTCACACGCGAACGCCTAGACAATTCTGAGCCATGGTTGAACATTCGTGGCTCCTCTGACCCTTCGCTTTGCTATGTCGTCCTACTATGTCTGCATACTCCATTTTCCGTTTTCCGCCTGAATCATCTTCCAATAGTTACCCACTGACATGGAACCTCTCCCGACTTTACTGTTATACAATTTGAATTTTTTTCTCGAATCCCTACTAACAAATTACGCTACTGAACATATTGAATTAACCCTACTAACCAACACCAAACAAATGTATAAATACGTAACAGTACATTTAAAATAATAAGCACAAATTAAAAATCACATCAATTCTGTAACAAACGGTTACAATATAGTGCTAGCTATCCTAGGTGTGTTAGTATGGAATTAAAATCAAAATTAAAAATTACTCTATCGCAGCAGTTATCTCTAATCTACAAAGAAATATCGTATAAAGCTCACACGAGAGTTAACTAGAAAATATTATCTCCTGTGATAGGAGGAACTAGAGTGTTGGAAACGTGGGCCTCTCTTTCGACGCTCGAAAACCACAACTACAATGTAGCCTGGCTTCTCGAGAACGGTTATGACACAAAACAGAACGATGATAGCAATAGATAATAACAAATTCATTCAAACTCTTAGCATTCAAATTCTAACTTAGTTGACGCAACTTGGAGACAAAAACAAAACAAGCAACATCAGAGGTAAGCTATGGGGATCAAACACTAATATACTCATATAAGCAAGTGAAGCATCTTCAAGCAAGCGTATTTGACATTCTGGAATTTCATAGTAAACTTCTTGTCGATAGAGCGCTGCTGATCATCCCAGTTTCATTAGATAAGTTATATGACATTTTTCTCCTCGTGCTTCATTGAACTGTCCATACCAGATAACATAATTTGGACAATTTATTTTAAAATCAGGCTCACTATTCCGTAAACAGCCGCTTCTAGTTCACCTCCCTCTTCTTAACCCACTACCACAGTAGAAAGCACAAAACCTCACACGATCCAGCCCATCTCATGCGCGTGTTTTTGAAAGCATCTCTATCTTAATCCCCGCACCACGATCCCTAGTTCTCGAGTACGCGTGTGTGTCTTTGTATCAAGCAACGCTAAAGGGATTTTATCTCGCTCGCTACTTGATACCGCTCACTGAAGAGCTCGAGCATCAAGTCGAATCAACAATAACAAACTCTCCAACATCAGTGGCCGGCCACCAAGCAGCAGCAGCAGCTTCGGAAAACAACTCCAGGCACTGCTCAGCGTAGCCAAACAAGCAGTGCTCCCACAGCAGCCCGAGTCAAGAGCCAATATCTCTGGAGCGTGTGCTTCCCATTTTTGGGCTCCGATTCCAAATCCCATCCAGACTGCTCTCGTACACGCTTTTTCCATATCTCTAATTCAATAATTGTCGAATCATTAAATCCACCCGGCGATGATTGGTTGAGTGGAATGGTATTTATCGACCCCTTTACCCCACCACGAGGCGCAAACGCAGCTCATCTACTGCCCGAAGATGGACTCGAGATCGCTTTCCAGGAAATTGGTGCCAAAAAGAGCATCCGATTTTACACGTCGATAAGCGAAAGGCAGTACCTAGCTAGTGGGCTGGAGAGCTGGCGCCTGAATGGATTAAAACGTTCAAAGCAATCGCAACCACGAAGGAGAGGAGTGAAAAACAACAACTAATGGTAGAATCAGTACCGAAAAAAGAAAACTAATTGCTGCCTCGTCATAATTACCAGGAAAATGTGCGAATTTTGACTTTTTGACCATCACCTCCGCTCGAATTCGTTGGGTAGCGCCTTTTGTTTTCCTTCCGATGTTGGTGTAGTTATTTCCATTTTCTTCCACTCAGCTGTGGGAGATGATCTGATTAGATATGATATAATTATAACAGTATGGTAACGACGAACCCAAATCCTCGCAAGCAGCAACGGACAAACGAACAAAATAAGAGCAAATGATTGACTTTCAAGTGGCTTAGCCGGGAGACCTCTGAGGCACGTTGCTTGCTGGCCCTCTTCGGGTGAAAACAATCGTTGCGTTTGTTATTCTTTCCGCATGGTAGTCTCTAATTATGTTTGTCTAGCTTCTACCTCTAGAGGTTCGCGCAGTGAGAGAGCCCAGAAGTGTTTCTGTTTTGGGTGAAGGTGAACCAAACAAAAACATGCTGCTATGTTGCAAGGCTGTTTGAGTAACAGTATCTTTAATTTTCGTTCAGAAATGTAGAGCAATGTACATTGGATTTCTTGAGGAATTTTGAGAAGCAATGAAATGGCAAAATTTGAAGGATTGTCAGTGAAAGCTGATTTGAGAATTATGTTTAGTGTGAATTATTCGAGTTGAGTATTATACACAACACTGAAAAAATCTGCACATTGTATCTGTCAAGATAATCAATAAAGGTAGTTGGAATGAAACGGAAATTAATAATCTTTTCATTTTCTATAGTGAATTATTTCGTTCCATAAAGAGTGGTTGGATGTCGTATTACATTTTTTTAAAACCATCAAACTTTGTGTTCATCCATGCATTAAATTGCATGGTGGCTTGCGTGATCTGCAAATAAACCGAAGTCATAAATCCACTGCAGTCTGTGTCATTCCGTCCAGAACGTTGACGTAGAAATAATGGTGCTTATGTTGTGCTGAGCGCGCACAGTGATTCCATTCCATATAAAATTGGATTTTACATAGCTAAGCTAAGTGTTATTTTAGGCCACTGGGGTGGGGTAGGGTGGTCCAAAAACGAAATTTTAGAGAATTTATATTTTTTAATTTTCAATTCGAATATCAATTTTGTCTGCAAGAATCGATGTCGAATAATAATAATAAGGTAGGAAGTATTATTGCATTTTGCATACAAGAAATCGAATGATCTTCAAAACTTATAAGCCGACAATCAACGAGTGAACGTTTGATCCCCGCTTCTGCTGGAAATTTTGTGTTTAAGCAAAACAAAAAGCTTGTCACTGAGCTATGGGGGTCATGCTCAATATTCGCTCTAAGGGTGATGGGGTTTGATGTTTTGTTACAAGTACAGTACAATAAAACAAGAAGATGAAAATGGCAAGTGAGGCTTAGTTTTTTCCTCTTTGTTGCGTGACATAATTTGTGTCTTTTAAAGTGCTGCGCGATTTGTTGAGGCTTCTGTTATTTTACTTGCTCTATTGACCCTTCATTTTGCAGAACACAATTTGTTAAGTTTTCCTCCCGCTCCATGATGACTTTCCTGAAACTTTTCATATAATCCACTAAATTTCAAGCATAGTACCTGGATCATTAGACTAGCTGAAAAGGCTTATTATAAATTGAGTAACTTGTTTATGTTTTTTCACTCTTGAACAAAAGTGATGCATAACTTTACATATATTCTGGATATTCTAAATGGTTCAGAAGTACAAACAGTGGTCAGTAGAAATCGAAAATGGATTACTACAGAGAATTCTTTCTACAAAAGATGTAATTTTATTTGAAGATAAAACCCAAAATTTATCCACCTATCGTGAGATCCCATCCTTCTTTAAACTTTCCAGCTAGTACTAGGAATACGAACTCAGGTGTGGTCATTGTGGTCCTGGAAACTTGATATCATCACCTTTGCACTTATGAAGTCCTAACCAGTTCTCATGTGATTTGAGGTGTCGCATGGTGGGTTTTAATCTAAGTCAGAAGTTGGCCACTTCCCCGGGGGTATCTCCGGAACCAGTAAACCGATTCCAATAAAATTCAAAAACGACATACGGACGGAGCGCAATACCTTTCATTTGGTGGGTTTTTCATTAAAATCGGTTTAGTAGTTACTTGAGAAACAAAGTTGGAACAATGTCAAACAAATACACTACACACACAAAAACACACACACACACACACACACACACACACACACACACACACACACACACACACACACACACACAGAGAGAGAGAGAGAGAGAGAGAGAGAGAGAGAGAGAGAGAGAGAGAGAAAGAGAGAGAGAGAGAGAGAGAGAGAGAGAGAGAGAGAGAGAGAGAGAGAGAGAGAGAGAAGTGAAGGTAGTTCGCCTCCCCGCGGTGCACCTTGGAAACGTTAAGCTCCCCTTAACGGCTAAACGAACTACGGAGGGAGCGTCCTACGACGCATTGGGGCGGATGCCAGTAAAACCCCAATTATAGCAACTGGCTGCGAAAGGAAAATTAGTGGTACCGCGGTGTTTGGGCTGGCGCCTGTGTCGTCTCCCTCAGTACTATCGGGTGACACCGATAGGAAATGGCGAGGTTCCCACGGCACAGGTCGTCTCCGTCCTGTTAAAACCTTGGCAGGCCTCCAGTACGTTCCATTCTCCACCGCCCGACCTCGCCAGTCGGGCGCGAGTAGGCTTAGATGACCCTATACCTGTCTTGCGCTGATCCGGCTCTGAACACGGTTCCCCATGAAGGGCCGTGCCAACCCTCGCATGGCCTCCCTGCTTGCATAGATAACCATGGGATCACAATAGCGACTACTCCACGTGGGTTTGGATAGCGGCTGGAGGGGGGACCCAACAAAATGGAGGAAAAAACAACAACAAAAAACCAGGATAAATGGAAAGCGAATCCGTTCGCTAAAGGCGGCCTAGCGAGGTCCCCACCACGAGGAGTGGTGGAATCGGGAGTAAGCGACACGTGCGGCAGTGCTACGGCATCAGAGGCAGGTGGCAGGCTAGGCGTGGTCATGGATGGGCCAGAACTCATCCGGGCCATGGACAGGATGCGGGAAACCCTTCCTAAAGTGATGGAGGTGTCCGAGCAGTTGGACGCGATAATCGACTTCACGTCGACGCGTAACAACATTGCTAAGGACCTCAAACTAAGCCTTTTGAGGCTGCGCATGACGGAGCAAGCTGCATGCAAAGAGAGGGAGGAGCTGGAGGCCAAGCTCCTAGCCGAACAAAGTGCCAAGGAGTTGGCAAGGCTAGCTGCGACGGAGAGGGCAAGGGACATAGCCTCAAAGCAGACGCAGACGGACGTATCCGTCTCCGTCGGAGAGTCCACCCTATCCATGGGGGCAGGGACCTCCAAGCGGGCTTGGCAGTCCCCGGGCGAAACGGCACCTGGCGCTTCAAAGAAGTGCATCGTGTCGGACGCCCCGAGAGGGGATTCAACCTATGCGAACGTGGCGGCGGAGTCCGAGGGTCCATCCTCGCGACCAGTTCCGGCTGCCAAAAAAGAGAGAGGCTCCGGCGCCAAGCCCAGCGCGAAAGGCGCGACGCCCAGCTCGAGAGTGGTCTCAAGCGCCGAAGGGGGCCCGAACGGCGGGGCCCCGACCACGACAGCGATAACCAGCACGGAGGCAGACGCTGGTGCGGAGAGGGGGACGAGCGACGACCCCAGACGTGGCAGAGAAAGCCAATGGAACAAGGTCCGAAAAAAGGGAAATAGGACAAGAAAAGAAAAAGATAAGCGACAGGTGGCTCGCAAGCGGAACCGCGGAGAGGCCCTCATCGTGAAGACCGACGTGTCCAAGTACTCGGAGGTCCTGAAAGCGATGCGCGGGGACGCTAAATTGGCAGGTTTGGGAGCCGATGTGCGGAGTATACGCCGTACCCGCACCGGCGAGATGCTCCTGGAGTTAAAAAAGGCGACTACGCTAAAGGGCCCGGCGTATAGAGACCTGGCAAGGCAGGCCTTAGGTGAGGGTGTGGAGGTGCGTGCCCTCGTCTCGCAGGTGACGATCCAATGTAAAAACCTGGATGAGATCACCGAGGCAGACGAGATCTCCACTGCACTGAAGGAACAGTGCAAGGTCGAGGTTGCAGCAGCAGACATTCGTCTGAGGAAGGGTCCACCAACCATGAGGGTAGAGGCAGTCGACGCGGACGCTGCGTTGAAGGTGGCGAAGGTGAAGGTGGGATGGTCTATATGCCCACTTAGCCTACACCAGCCGCCAAAGTCATGTTTCAGATGTCTAGAGAGCGGGCACATGTCCTGGGAATGCAAAGGCCCAGATCGCAGCAACATGTGCAGAAGGTGTGGCAGCACTAGCCACAAGGCGCGGGACTGCAAAGGCCCCCCCAAATGCTTGATGTGCGCCGGGAAACCGGACGATAAGCACGTCATGGGGGGGCCAAGTGCCCGGCCGCTAAGGGTATACCAAAGAGCCAACAGTAATGCAGGTAACCCAACTAAACCTGAACCACTGTGAGGTCGCCCAGCAACTGCTGTGTCAGACAGTTAGCGAGTCGGCATCGGATATCGCTATTATTTCCGACCCATACCGCATTCCACCCGGCAGGGCTAATATGGCGGCATTATGGACGACGGGCAAGTACCCGGTTCAGGAGGTTGTGTCTACCACAAACGAAGGCTTTGCGGTTGTAAAAGTGCATGGAGTGTTCTTCTGCAGCTGCTACGCACCGCCAAGATGGTCGATCGAACAGTTTACCAATATGCTAGATCGGATGACAACGGAGCTAACTGGCCTGACCCCGTTGGTAATAGCGGGGGACTTCAACGCTTGGGCACTCGAGTGGGGAAGCCGCCTTACCAACCCTAGGGGCCAAATACTTCTGGAGGCCTTGGCTAGGCTCAACGTAGACCTAGCCAATGTGGGTACCAAGAGTTCCTACCACAGAAACGGAGCGGAATCGATTATCGATATAACATTCAGCAGTCCTGGGCTGATAAGCAATTGGAGGATGGATGATGGCTACACCCATAGCGACCACTTGGCGGTTCGATATTGTATCGTCCACAATACAAGGCAGCGTGCAGAAGGAGGAGCATCCACTCCATTCGCCCGCAGATGGAGGACGTCCTACTTTGATGTAGAGACCTGTAAAGAGGCGCTTGAGAGGGAACGAAATTTACGCGAAACCCAGGAACCTTGCGGCGAACGACTCGTTATGACACTTACACGAGCGTGCGATGCGACCATGCCGAGGGAAGTCAAACCGAGGAATGGAAGATCGCCGGTGTATTGGTGGACGGAGTCGATCGCCGACCTCCGAAGAACATGCCTCCACGCAAGACGGAGGATGCAGAGAACGCGGTCAGACGCCGAGAGAATCGAGCGTAGAGGGGCGCTATTCACCGCGAAGGCCGCACTAAAGAGGGAGATAAAGGCCAGCAAGCGAGCCTGCTTCGAGGGTCTGTGTCAGAGGGCTAATGCGAACCCGTGGGGTGACGCCTATCGGGTAGTAATGGCCAAAACCAGAGGATCGGCGGCTCCAACCGAGCGTTCATCAGAGCTGCTGCAGGTGATCGTTGGGGGACTCTTTCCGAGCCACGACCCGAGTCCATGGCCCCCCGCCGCCGTAGATTTGTCCCATGACCAGCGTTCCAGTATCCCAGACCTTAACGCTGTCATAGCGACGGAAGGGTGGACGGCTCCGCCGAACACCCGTGACCACGTGGGCATTGATAACGGCACAACGGGGGCCGGCGACGAGGCGACGGTGACGAATGAAGAACTCATTGCGATAGCAAAGTCGCTAAAGGTGAACAAACCGCTGGGACCTGATGGTATCCAAAACCTGGCCATCAAGACGGCTATCTTGCTGGATCCCGGAATGTTCAGAGTGGTGATGCAAAAGTGTCTGGACGAGGGCGCCTTCCCGGACGCCTGGAAAATTCAAAACATTGTGTTGCTACCAAAGACAGGGAAGCCACCAAGAGATCCATCGGCATATAGACCTATATGTCTGTTGGATACAGCGGGTAAGGTGCTCGAGAGCGTAATCCTCAACAGACTGACAACGTACACGGAGGGTACAGGCGGTCTGTCGGACAATCAGTTTGGCTTCCGCAAAGGGAAGTCGACGGTGGATGCCATCCTGTCCGTCACCAAGACGGCTGAGGTGGCAATCCAGCGCAAGAGGCAAGGAGTACGCTACTGTGCAGTGGTCACCCTTGACGTGAGAAACGCCTTCAACAGCGCCAGTTGGGTGGCTATTGCCGACTCGCTCCAGCGCCTACAGGTTCCTGGGTACCTGTACAAGATTCTCGGAAGCTACTTCCAGAATCGCGTACTGGTATACAATACAGAGGCAGGCCAGAAACGTGTACAGATCACCGCAGGCGTCCCACAAGGTTCGATCCTGGGTCCGGTGCTATGGAACACGATGTACGACGAGGTACTGCGGCTTGAGTTTCCGAGCGGGGTAAAGATTTACGGGTTCGCAGACGACATTACCCTAGAGATATGTTAACGGCCTCACACTCCATTGGTATTGTGGAGAGATGAATGAGCTTCAGGCACTTGGAGCTAGCCCACCATAAGACTGAGGTCACGGTGGTGAACAATAAGAAATCGGAGCAACATGCGACGATCAGTGCAGGTAACTGCACAGTAGAATCGAAGAGGTTCTTGAGGTATCTTGGGGTCATGATCGACGACAAGCTGTCCTTTGTCAGTCACGTCGATTACGCTTGCAAGAAAGCCTCGATGGCTATATCGGCATTATCCCGCATGATGTCGAATAGCTCGGCGGTGCAAGGGAGTAAGCGTAAACTCCTGGCCAGCGTCGCCTTGTCCATACTTAGGTACGGCGGGCCGGCATGGATCACCGCCTTGAGTACCAAGAGCTACGTAAGTAAGCTAGAGAGTACGCACAGGCTCATGTGCCTAAGAGTGGTTAGTGCTTACCGAACGGTATCACGCGACGCGGTCTGCGTCCTAGCGGGGATGATGCCAATAGGCATGGTCATAAAAGAGGACGTAGAGTGCTTCGAACAACGTGGAACAAGAGGTATTCGAAAGACCACTAGAGCCGTTTCCATGGTTAAGTGGCAAAGGGAATGGAATAACTCCACCAAAGGTCGGTGGACCCACCGACTAATCCCGGAATTAACCGGGTGGGTCGGTAGGCGACACGGGGAGGTGAACTTCCACTTAACGCAGATATTGTCTGGCCACGGCTGTTTTAGACAATACCTGCACAAATATGGGCATGCACAGTCCTCCGCATGCAGCGAATGCGCGGGAGTTGAGGAAACTGCAGAACATGTGTTCTTCGCATGTCCTCGCTTCGACGGCGCGAGATCAGGCATGTTTGCCGTAAGCGGTCACGACACGACTCCGGACAATTTGGTCCCGAGGATGTGTCAGGACCGGGACATCTGGGACGCGGTATGCGTAGCAGCCTCCCAGATCGTCCTCGATCTCCAACAAAAATGGCGAAACGACCAAAGGCAGGTCGCAGGGACCACCTAACTACTAAAGCCCTAAGTAGTTAGACATAGTGGGTGCTGAACAAGCACAAGAGCCCCCTTCCCGAAGTAATACCAAAAGGTGGTTCCGGGGAGGGCCGGGGCTTAAGGCACGGGTGGGTTTTTAGTGGGTCGAGGAGTTGGCACCCTCATCCCCGCACCCTGAGTTCTTCAGGTGTCTGGTTGCAGATTTTCCATCCCGTCTAAAAAAAAACACACACACACACACACACACTCACACACACACACACAAACACACACACACACACAGACATGGGTTCAGTTATCGAGTTGTGCTCGTCGACTGTTCACTCGACTCTCTAGGCCTTGGATAAAAAGTCGGTTTTCCAAAATATGTATAAATTTACACTTATTTTTAAGAATGGTACGACCGTGTTAATCTACTACAAGATATATGTATTATTAATTTTATGGGTTTTCCGACATTTCAGGACTGCGGCTTCTCGAAACCGTAGTAGCGTAAGTTTGCACAAGATGAAAACCTGATTTTTAAAAAACTGGCAAGAAAATCTTCAAAATAAGCCCACTGTGGTGTATGTGCTCGTGTGTTCTCGCAGTTAAAAGCATAGTTAAGATTTTTTTTCGCATCTTCATATATTTTACAAAGGAGTACTTTATTTTGAAAAATTGAAGTGAGGGCAAAAAAACTTTGTCGTGGTTGTTAGCAGTTATCCTTAAACTCTATTTCCAACAGCTTTAGCCACACGGGTGGAGAGCAGCGATCGTGGTAGTGTGCCAAATAGTTTCAGTTTCCAAAGTGCATGTTGTAGTTATGTGAAATTTTCAAGTGAAGATATACATAAACCTTGGAAAACTTGGCCGATACTTTCAGGTGAAAATATTAGGAATTTATATCGCAAGTTGAGACTTCTTCTGGTCTTTGTTTCGGAACAGACATGACGTATATTTTTCTTCTGTAATAAGTTTGTTACTATTTTTGTTGCTTTTTGATTGCGAGATTGCCGTCAACAAACAAAGTGTAATCAATGGAAACCGTATTCCGTTCATTAATCCATCTGTTGTGCGACATAGGAGCTTCGTGTTCAGTCCAAGAGCATTACTATAAAATGTTAGTCATGGAATTGGAGAGAGCACTTCACATAAAGTTATTCAGAAGGTGGACGAGGGGTGTGGAAGTACTTCACCTCCCGGTGCACGCTGGAATCGTTAAGCTCCCCATAACGGCTAAACGAACTACAACGGAGGAAGCGCCATACGTCGCGGGATCCGGCAGGAAGCCGTTAGCAGTCTTGACAGGGGGACCAGGACCAGGTCTTGACCCTGGCTTTCTCGATCGGAGGAGCGAGCATACGACCCGAGGTTCGGCAGGTACCGTAACTGGTCGGGTAGGGGAATCGTGAACGATCTGGATAGACCATCAGACGTCCCGAACCCTGCTTGGATCCAGAAGCATCTCGATCCAATCAGCGTCAGGTCGGCGAAGCTAACTACTAAAAACCTATGTAGTTAGACATAGTGGGTGCGTAAAGCACACTAGACCCCTTCGCTGAAGTAACACCGGAAGGTGGTTCCAGGGAGGGATGGACCTCGAGGCACGGGTGGGTTTTTAGAGGGTCGAGGAGTTGGCAACCTCATCTCTACACAATTAAAATTTTAATGCAAGCCGAAAACACATACATCAGTTTCAATAATTTCAGATCGCGCACAAAAATATCTCAATTCGGTACATTGAGTTGTTAACCTCGACCCCGAAAGGATTCAGCACAATAACGAGAAACGTGATCTGCGTCCTGGTAAAAGATTTTTTTAATTGAAACAAAACCCCTTTGCTCCCTTAGAGTATTTTTTTTCATTAAATGTTGAAAGTATTTTCAAAGAATATTTGTTGTTTCTAAGGAAAGACTTTTCTTTGTTTCATTGGATTTATTTTTGAAAATAAGACTTTGTTACATTATGTTTAATCAAAGCATGACACATTATTGCTTTTTATTTCGATTTACTACATAAGTTGTTCACTATTTTTTTCCTCTTGTTAATGAGTTTATTGAACCGGGGGATGAAAATTTCTCTTACAGCCAATGAAAGAATTTCTTACAATACGATAATCAAAAATTAAAGATCTGAGAGGTTCGATGCAAGAAAAAGAGACCAATTTATTGAAAAGTTGATATTCTTACGGAGAGCCTTAGCTAATGTTATTTTAGAAAATCAATCTCTATACATATGAATTTCTGTCTGTCGCTCTGACCCTTATATAAACTACTGAACCGATCGACATGACAATGTGTATGCAGAGGTTCTTATGATAGTACGAGACCCCTTCCTCCCATACAAATGAACCACCACTGAGTCGTCTGGGGTTCCTTGAATGACTTCAACACCCAGCCCACCGTTGAATAATGAAATGCCAAGTATTTTCCGATTCATCTGAGGGACGCAGTTAGATTTGGTTAACAGAAGCGTGTTCTTCCAGAACATGTGTGACAATTTACCAATGTTGAGGTTATGTCTTTAAATTATGAAATTTTAATACACAAAAACCTTAACAACTAGATCTAAACTTAAGTTAGCAAGTTTCAATGATAATAAAAATTTGCTTCATTGAATGTTCTAGAAGTCATCTGATGACGACTATCAGAAAAACTTTGAATTAAAAATTATAGACATAACACATTTTTTATCATAGCCCTCCTTACTAAATTTAGAAAAATCGGCATACAGACTAGTAATTCTAAATACACTTTCAAATAACCATCCATTCCAAAGCGTATTCAACCAACTCTGTTGTTTACATCAAAATGAACTAAAGTTAAAGTTTTTTAGTGAGTTTTTTTTTCAAATATTTTCAACAGATATTTAAAAATGCTTGGTGTTCCTCCTGAGCAAAGCAAACGGATTGTGCACAGTGGCCCTTTCGATCAAAAATATGCCCAAAGAAGAAGATATGAGCACCGAAGCAGCTCAACATGCATAACAAATGTATAAGAAATATTACTATTCCATAGATTCTCTTAGACGAAGTAGAAAACCTGATCCCACTAACGCTACAATCGACAGGAAGGTACGAGGTTACTCCAAACGACTTCCTTCAACATCAGTACAACATGAAATGAAAAAGCTAGGTACTTCAACAATTTATTGCATCTACAGAGAAGCATTGGCCTTACAGACTCGTCAAAATGGAGAAACATCCAAATCGAAGTATCAGGCTGAATCAGTGATACCTAGGTCTACCTAGCTGTACGACAAACTGCTGAACAAAAAATCGGACTGTTTTATCAAGGATTATGAAACCTACCGGGACCGCAGTTTCGCTGAATAGAAAGGATATTCCTGGATCAGTGAGAGCCGTTTGCTACAAAAAAAAACTATGACCATAAAAGACTTTAATACAAGTATATTATCCGAGGTTGACAATCCTATTTAAATTTTTCAATTTAGCGTATGCCAGCTAAACCTGCATTTATGATCATTTATATTGTATTGGACTATTTATTTAAATTTATTATTGAGAAGCCAGACACCCAAAATTGCCAACATTATTAATGAAATTTGTTTGGGTGGCACTTGCAATGCGATGGTCACTCATTGGTAGTCAGCTAAAGTATTTCTTTCGAAGCAGACTTCTGCTTCTCTCGGATGCATTATTTTGAATATTTATACATTTTTTTAAAAGATGCTACCTTAGTATACTTATAATTGTATGTCCTTGAAACTCATTATCATAAAATTCACTGCTAAATCACAGAAACAAATTAGCTACAGGGATAGCTTAGAGTAATAATGTGAGGTGAAACTTATGTCTTCAATGTTGTAAAAAACCTGTTCGGTAAATCTATGTTGCTGCAATCAAAGAAATGTGATAGATTTTCTCTCACCACCCGTTCTTATATTCTCAGACATTCTTCTCTTTACAGAGTGAGAAATGGCGCTATAACCATAAGCCATATTGGGCTAGGAATAAAATTAATGCAATTGTTCCAACCATTTGAAGAGAAATCCAGCACATAACCTTCTTAGACAAGATGCTCCCAACAACCAGTTTTAATAAATTTGTACACCAAACAGGACAATCTATTTAACTATACTCTCAGACTATAAATTTCACCTTTCCTTTGATATCTACTGAAGGCTACGTGGGTTCCCCGTGTCTTCTTCAGGTAGATACCAAATCCTCCCTTTCTCCATCCGTTGCATAAACGTGGCCCGGTAAGCGGTCGAGGAGTCTCTTCGTGAAAATTATTGCGTGAAGAAACGTATCAGTATCTGGTTCCGTTTCATGGTGACATGCAATGTCTTCAACGAATTATTCCACATCGTAGCTCCATCCACGAGGTGTGCAAACGTCCATACAAATGCTAATGCTAAGGAGTGTCTGACAAAAAATTGTTTCTCTTTATCACACAGAATAATAAGCTTACATAAACCATCCTGTCATTACTATAAAATTACGTTGAAAGTTTTACAAAAGAAACAACATCGTATTTATTCCGAAAAAGATGAATCCACCAAATTTCTCAGAGCGTTGATCTTTTAAAACCTTCTGGGTGTTGACGAAGGAAAGGTCGATAAAACACTTTTAACCTTGTTGAGTAATAGTACACAACACTGGAGAAGTGTGCACATTGTAAATAAAATACGCGTATCTGTCAAGATAAACAATGAAGTTAGTTTGAATCAAAAAATTACTTATCTTTCTTCTCATTTTCAAATTCCTTTAAACCAGCCAAAGTGTTAAAAATTTTTAGAACCATCAATGGTAGAAGAAAGCACTGTGCATAAAATTATGAGAAAATAGAGAAGCTTTAGAAAACTTGTTTATCCTATAAAAAAATCAAGCAAACTGAAATAAAAATGGGAAAAAATGATTAATTTACTATGCACAAAAGTGAACCTTCATGGAAATGTCATGACATTCAAGTATTGTTTTCTACAGGCGACGAATAATTTCTGCTGCCATCTACCAATGGTTTACACATAGTTACAACAAAGAGTTATCCCGCTTAAAATTATGTTAATTACTGGTTTATTAGTACATATATTTGATGTTTATTACAAGAAATTAAATGTAAGAACTTAGACTAATAAATCCAAACTTAAGATTATCAAATAAGTGCGTTTTATTCAGCAACCAAATACAACAAAGCACAAACTGCTGCAAATAGGCTGTCTCTTTCTGTTTTCATCCTTGCGTTCCCATTCTATGGCAAACTACATTTTTTTCAGACAACATCCAGTGCTCAGTTGTCGAAATAATGTATATTTGCGTGCTGTTTCGGTTGTTGTTGGTTTGATTCTTCGAGATCTAATCATTTTCATGCATTTTATGTGAAATTCATGAAATTATCCGTTGAAAAATGAAGTGTGCAGTTTCGTCCATATAGTGTACATTTCGACATCCTCTCCTGTAACTGCGGATTGTATTCACTTGGTTAAACGGCGGGCGAATAAATTGAGATACTGAAAGTAAACAAACAAAAAGTCGCAATCAGCTGCCGCCAACACTTCATCTCTTGAAATATCTAAAGACACTTTTTACAAAACTTACCAAACGTTATAGAAAATTTCGATTTGTGCTGTTAGCATAAAGAGTATTTCTATATTAACCGTTTCAATAAATAAGAATCTAAAATGTTTAACGTTTCTCGCCAGTTGATCCAGTAGTTCCAGAGGATTTTGCATCTCGCGTATGAACCAAACGACCATAACAAAATAAATCAACCGCCTCGTTCGATTGCAACGTATTTGACAGCTGACAACCCGCCGGAATTAATTTGAGCCCGGAACATGCCACCTACTGTCCTTCGCTAGTGTTTGATATAGGGATGTCAAAGAGCTTGTTTCCTCGAACTTTATCTATAAACTTTTCGTGAGGTGCGGACGTCAACATTTCACAGCAGACGACTGTTTTACGAAAAAAATTACACTCACCAACCACTGGTCAAAACAAATGCAACCTGTTCAAGCTTCTCATTCACTAAGCACGAAAACTTTATGGCTGTTTCTAACTTAGAAAAGAGATCCAACATCAATGAACTCAAGAGTTATGCGCCTGATCGGATACTACCGTTCAAATGCCCTCCGCTCGTTTTCAAACTTGTATCTTTCAATTTCAAAGCCTGCCGTTGCCCTATACGAAACTATCAATACACTTTCTCTTCATGTCTATTCGTTCTAGCAATAAATTACTTTCCAATTCTAGCGCTTCGCATGGAGATGAGAAATTATCTGCTGCTGCAAATCCTCTCTATCAAAGATCGTTACTTCCGCGCATGGGAGAATACAAAAAATAACAATCAAAGAATAGAGTTAATGTCAAGTTTACCTAACGATCAACACCAAGTTTAAGCAAGAGTGCTATTAAGGACTTTAAGAAGGCCACTTTTGGAGAAATGATAGGTGAAATGAAAGATTAAGCAGAGCTCCTCCCTTGTTCAGTCCATAAAACTAAGGCTACGAAGCAACACCATAATATAATTGTACTTACCACACAATCATACTAATGGTAAAATGGTACATCTTAACTAATAACTGTGGAAGTGCAATAAGTACTCTAAGTTGAGAGCAAGCAATAAGCTAATTGTGAAACAATAAACTTAAAACGGTAAAGAGAAGAAGATAGATTAGGTAACACTTCATGGCTACAAATACACAGCTTAAGGAGTGTATCGAATATAAGCTATCCACAAACTTTCTTTCAAATTTTGTTGAATCCGATATTTTATTCATACAAAAAATTGATCCTTTATTGTACGAGGTTAAACTTGAACATAATGAAGACCGGATGAAATTTAAGTTATTCCTTCACAAATTTTCCGAATTTTTGGATCGAATGCTCTTCATGAAGCTCGGACAGCGACAAATTAAACTACCGATAAAAAATCATCATTTTTGGCTCTCGTGATGACTTTCAGGCTATAATTTCTCAGTGGTGCGATTCAGTCAATTATTAATAACGCTACGCGATATCGATGGAACAGAGTGGAAATGGACTTGAGCCAATTTTGATTGAATAGTAACTCACAGTTTACCGTGCCATGTATGTTGTTTCCGCATTATTGAATGAAAGCATGATACAGACCTCAGGTCCTGTGGTAGGTACCCTAAATCTAAGAATGCAAAGTGCGCAGCACTATCATAAATGCTGAAAATTGCTTTTGTGTGAAGTCTTCAAGTAAATTTCTGGTGGATATTGGTAGAATGTTAACCGGCAGCTCAACCAAGCATACTGCAATTGAAGCAATAACACATCAAACAGAGTGTTCATCTTAATTTCTGTTGTTGGAATAACGGTGTAAGACGAATGCAGACTACAGGAGATAATGAATTCTATGCCGAAAATCGAACAGCAATTGAAATTGAGTTGATTACGATTTAAATCAAAAATTTATATCTCTGGCTGATTTCCGGCTTTTGGGTTCCTTTAAGTACCCTGGATTGTTTCAATTACGGTGATCAAAATTTGAATTTTAAGTCTAACTTCAAAACTATCACCCGTGTATATTCGTAGATGTAAAGATGATGGGTGATTGAACTTTACCTAAGGAGTGTTAAGATAACTATAAACTACACTTAAACTAACCTTTTTCTCAGCAATATTAGAACGAATTGCTTAGATTATTTATGTTGATTGCATTAACAGCTTGAACTAAAGTCAACGTCTTCCACGTTTCGTTCGCCTAAGAAAAGACGATATAATATACTATGTCTATTTGTAATGATAGTGCAGATGCAAATCTCTATTTATTATTACTCCATAAGCTCGCTCCTTCAAACGTTTACATTCAGTCAATAAAAATTTGTCACATAAATTAAAAGTTTTAATAATTTGAGTCCACAATTAACCAATCATCAACTTCCGGAACAATCGATCCGTCATTTTTCTCATCGATGAGTAAAACTGGCCTCTGTAACGTTGATTCGATTGAGCCTCGTGCTTATAAATGAGCATGATAGTAAAAATGGCAGGAAATGTTATTCAGCTCATTTATTCGCTATACATGTTTTCAAAAAAATGTTCTATTCTGCAATAAACAGAACATCAAGCATCGAAATACTTGGTAAATATTTGTTCCACCCGTTGCAATCAATTTCTAAGATTTGTTACGCATCAAATTCGAATTGAATTTTCAGCGCGCAATTAACTCGTTTGTTTGCGTAAATAGATCGCGATCATTAGCCATACATTTCAGCTCCGATGATTGCGCACCCGAAAATGAGAGAACGAGAGCCATCCATCTCCATTGTGTGAAAATTCCTCCCTGGGTGAGTTTCGCAACATAAACAACCGGCAACAAGCACGAACCGATTCACAACCATCGCTCACTGGCCGCGCGAGGTTTTGTGTCGATCGATTCGTACTTCGGTCGTTTGGAGAGAGTCGATTGGTGGGGTGGGTGGGTGCCGGACGCATTGCTGCTTACCAAGAAGCGAGCAGGTCGGCGATAAACCGAAGCAACAGCTTCACTCGAAGAGGAGGTGGAGTCAACGAAATTCAATAACCGTGATCCAGCTGCAGTGTTGCTGTTGTTGTTGTTGGTTGCTCATTTGACTCTCTTGCACTGGCCAAGCGAGTATGCTCGAGTCGTCGTCAGCCGGTGAGTGCCGTCGTGAGTGTCACGACATTTGTGATGGAATTTCATCCGCACTCGCTCTCTCCGTTTTCATTCATGCGATTGAAGTAGGTGCAATGGTTCATTCGTAGCACTCACTGTAAAGAATTTGAGTGCGTGAATAGGAAGAGCTGAGTTCTTCGGGTTCGTTTGATGACTGGAACAGTCTCGTAAAAACATAAATGATAGAATAATTTTTGATATTTCATAATATCAACTAACGCACCAATTCATAACTCTTTAAAGGAACCAAATGCATTACATTACAATGTTGCCGTCTCCTGAGAAAAATTAGCAATAAGGGAAGGTCCATTCGCATTGCGTCACGCAGTGGGGGAGGGGTTTGAGAAAACGGCGGCGATCCATACAAAAAAATTTTGAGAGGTCCATACAAAAACGCGACAAGGGGGGGGGGGTTATAAAAAGTCAATTTTTGCGTGACGTAATTAATGGACGTTCCTAAGTGTAAGCAATAAAGGTTATTGAAAAAAGTCGGCATAAAAAGAGGCAAAGACTAAAGTTTCAACACGAAGGACGGCCGTCAGTCAGGCCGGTTCAACATTAGTTAATTGTGTATGAGATTGAAATTTCCTCCTTTTAATTTATTAACCCTTTCATTTTGTTTTGGCAGCAACAACTCAACGGTGAAGAAGAAATAAAAGCCGGGACAAGACTGCAACTTCGGAAGAAACATTGCGTGGGATCGAGCCAGACCAAGAGGGAGCCGACTCAGAGGGACAAAAGCGAAATCAATTTTCTGATAGGAAGCTTTACAGGCCTCACAAAAGAAAAAAAAGATTGGCGGTTAGCTTGGTGCTTGGTTGGCATAATGGTAGGTGGGTAGGTAGGTAATCATTTTCGAGCTCTATAAAGAGTTTCTCTGATCTGATGAAACAAAAACAAACCACTGAAAAAGCGGCGGACGGGACCAGGAGAATTTAAACAGTTTAGCCAAACCGTGAGAACTCGGACGAATCACGGTCCAGGTCAGACTAGGTGAGTGATGGACGAATGATGATGAGCTGCTTCAGGAAGGTCCAACCGAATCGGTCAAAATCTTCAGCAGCAGCAGCAGCAGCAGCGCCGATGAAATGCCAGGAACGGGAAATGACTTTTACGAATTTGAGAAAAATGGTGGTTTGAAAGTTGGGAAAATATGCGCGATGCGGCTAAAAGCGGTGAAAATGAACGATTGCTGGATGAATGTGAATTTGATCAGGTGTATTTTTGTTGTTGTTGTTATTGGTTAGGAGGCAGAATTGAGAAATTTGTTAATTGATTATGTGGAAAAATGTTTGAAGGATGCTGGTTGCCGGAAAACGGTTTATTAAATAATTGGGCAATGATCACGGGTAGAAGAATGGGTGGATGGAAGAAATGTGGCAAAACGGATGGAATTATCGAGATGGGTGTGAGTTGGTGGGCGGTTGGCAATTAAGGAGAATATATGTTGATACATGAAGGAGACTTTAACGGGGCAATCTTACTGCAAAGTTTTCATGATCGAAGTTATTGATCAGTTCATCAGTAATGTCATATTTTCTCCCTGTTCAGTGCATAAACTCCAGTAGGTCTCATCCAAACAAGATCCAAACAAACCCAGGTTAAGGGACAGTACAACCAAGCCAACCAGTATGTTGAAGTGAAATTATAACATACTGTTGAGTGCGAAGTAAAACGCTTATTGTGGAATTAATAAGCTTGAAATTCTCAGGAAAACAATATGTATGCATTTTTATTATTATTTTTCAAATTGTTTTATCAAGCATATGTAGAATTACATTCAAAGGTTGCAATGTTGTACTTACTTGTTAAGCGTTATTTCTATAGCCGCTTGATTGTCTGTATATTGATGAGCAGGCCGCGTGCACCGTATGATGAAAGATCAAGTGCAGTGTAGTTCAATTTTCGGACGTCATAAAGAAGGAATTGTTTTTGGGCTGATTCTATGCGTTCATTGTGAGATGGCAGTGTAAAAATTTAATACTTGAATGTACTATTCCAGAATTGGTTTCACATATGTCATGTAAAACAGTTTAATGGTGAAGAGGTCGAGCACAAATGGAATTGGCACAAACGTCTTCGATTGGAATGAAGCATTGCACATAAGGTTGTCATTTGCCCTTGAAAAAAGTAAATTATTGATTAAATTAACAAAACCATATCCTTCACTATCATCAATTTTTATTTGGAGTTAGTGATTAGTTGTCTATTTTCCGTTAATTTTAAATGAAATTCTTTTTAAGTTCCCGTGATTGTTGTTTTAAAGATCAGAAGCATTATTAAAATTAACAATTTAAAAGTTTTGTGGCTCTGACAAGGACGTTTTTTGAATTTTGTGGTTCTGGATTAAGAACGGTGTTAAAAAGTACACTACGATGATGGGTGTCAGATCAGAACGATAATCTTACAGTTCTCATCATCGGTGCCTGTGAAATAAAATACTCAGTACGCCACTGTTAAGAATTGACATAATGTTCGTTGAATTGGAAAGTTCAACAACCTCTATGTAAACATTCTATCTGATATACTACCTCGATTTAAGACCCTACTACAGCTTCCTAGCCAGTAGATGATGACGAAATTTTACAGCGACTTAGTACTGGAATATAAGAATGGCGTTTGTGTGTATCAAAATTGGTTTTGCTTTCTTGATAGTAGATTCAAAAATTCGTTTCGACTTTTCTATATTCTTTCCGTATGTATGTATGTATGGTAGCCACCATCCCTTCGTGCCCTTGGCTTGGATGCAGCTCCACTAATAGCAAGATCAAATTGGGCCACCGATCTGAATTCACAATATCGCTGTATGAAGGGCCAAAACGCGGAGGGTGGACCCGTAAGCAGAGACGCTCACGCAAAGTCCACGGGAAATTGAGAATCTCCTTCCAACGACGCACGATCAACAAATCAGATAAACCAATTCGCAATACTTATTAAGCTTTCTACAGGATGGCTTGTTAAGAAAGGCGCGTCAATCTCACTGAACTGTTGGGTAGAATTCACAGCATCATAATCGAATCGGTAGGATACAGAAAATGATGCCATTTATTCCCTCCTAGACTCGGGCAGTCAATCAAACCATCGTCAGTTTCAGCTTGGATCATACCCTGATGCTCCTCCCAACCCAGTATTTATTATCATAATATCATAATTTACAATTCATGTTGTATGTAATAAAGGAATGAAATATACTAGAATATTTAATTAATATGTCATTATTTGCAATTCGTCATTCTGTAATTTTAAAAAAATATGATGAAATAATTAAAACAGTATTAATAAGCATATGATAATAATATGCAGTTTGTTGCATCTTTACAGCTCAACCAGTGGCAGATGAATGTTACTCTAGAATGTGAAGATCATTTTGCAAATAACAAACATTAAACATTTGATTATACATTAAAATTTTTAAAAATATGTACATATTCACTGACATCTGAATAAACATAAAAAGCAGGTTTGAAGAGCATTCCATAATTTTATTTATATTCAATGATCTACATTAAAGAAAAATACCTCAAGATACAATGCAATAAAATATCTGTACTATCTGGAATCAATTTCCTGTAACCTACTTCAAGATGAAATTTAATTATTATTATTTATTTTTTAATAAATGGTTTATTTTGATTATAATAATACTAAGTGATGGTATGATGAAAATAATTACGATGTTGTAATGAGATGCTAAATAATAATACATATTATAATAAAATGCAGCTATTTGCCTCTTCTGCTGCGAAGTTAGATGATACAACCTCTGAAATGTCGAAAATTTCTAAAGTGTGAAGTAATGAAAGCATGTTTATCACCCGGCAGCCTAGCAGAATGGCAAAGAAAATTTAAGCAAACAGTAAGCCGACATAAATTTCATATGATTTGATTACTGCCCAAAAGGGAAACTTAACAAATCCACAAAAAAAGAGAGAAAACAGGAAGAAAATCTGGATTCTCCGATAACTCTTGAATCCTACTAGGCCCATGGATAATTTCTTTTAAACTGTAAAAATGAAGGATCATAAAAAGTTTTAGTTGTTAAATCATTAAATTTGTTTGGATAAAGAAGTAAAAAAATATAAAAGTAGAATCTGTAGTATAGCTAAAACCGCATAAATGTGAAGCTGAAATAGCATAAAAATATTGGAAAAGGTGTTAAAATTACAAAATGATAACAAAAATTATATCTAAACTGTCGGCATGTCTGCTGGTTGTGGTCCTGCTGCAATTGTAGACAGACTTGCATTATTATTGTCATGAAGGAAAAAATAATTTAAGATTACTTCTACAATACGTCGGAAACTCCATGGATGATCTGAAATTATATACCGTATAAAGAATACTTCCATTTTTCGTGGTAGGGTAAGATTTCAGCATGCACCTTGCCTTACCGGGTTGCGCTGCCTACAT
>JASCZW010011201.1:0-32979 GCA_034211315.2 Aedes japonicus | reverse complement strand
GAGCAGGGAAGAGGTTCTTATGATAGTAAGAAACTACTCCCTTCCCTGAAAGGAGGGTCTTCCATACAAATGAAAACACAACAAGAGCTAAATCGAAAATGACAGCCCCTCGACTTAATCTACAACAAATCTTTCTAGTGTCATTGTAGTGACGTGGCTGGGTAGCTCAGTGGTTACCCGTTCTGCTTACTGAGCAGATGGTCGGGAGTTCAATCCCAGACCCGTCCCCTTCCTTGCTATTTGTCACTTGCCTCTTTCTATCACCACTAGATTTAAAATACAAAGCAGTCTACTGCGCTTTCATTGATCGTATCACTTACCACAGTGAATCCATGATCTAAAAATAACCTGCCTCACTAACACAACTATCCTTCCCATGGCAATTGTAGAGATGCAGTGGTGATCACGGTCTCTAATAACAACGATTGTCAAACTAATCATCCTTCTTCCCCCTCCCCAAAAGACCGTGAGGACGTGGCCGGCGCCGGTACTGATCTATAAAATGGAATTAGTGAACTTGTACATTGAAGATGTAAATGCTACTCCCAAGCCCCATCTATGTGGTTCTCTGTGCAATTACACTAGTTCTGATCAGTAAAGGAGTAGCAACTACGATATTGCACGGTCTCTTAAAAAAAAAACAAATCTTTCTAGTGCCATTGTAGTGTTTTTTGAATTCAATTCAACTTTGTTATTAATTTAACGGAAAATTGACTCCTTTATTCTTTCAAATTCAATGGTTATTGCCGAACCAATGAAAAGTCTGTTGAATTTATAAAATGAAAACTAAATTTTGATTTTAAAGTACAAAACTGGAAAGAACGTTACAGGGGAATTTTTTTTGTCTTGAAAAACTGTGTCATCTATGCGAATGCTTCAAGCCTCACTGCCACTTTGAAAATATGAAACAATAGTGTAAAGTTGCACTACAATCCAAGAAATACATGCAGAAAAGGTTGAAAATTTTGTAAAAAAAAAATTACAGACTTTTATAGACTTTCCCAGACATTTCGAATTTTTATCACAGATATTTGACAAAAATATCTGGCATCCCTGGTTGCCGAGAGGATCCTCTTAGCTCGATCCAACCGCTTTTTGCTGGCTTTTTGTGAGGCCTGAAACCAAGGTCCTTGGTGAGTATGGTGTGAGCGGTTCCAATGGAAACGTTGAGATCTGCAGCCGTTTTCCGGATTGAGCGGTTCTTTTTGCGCCGAATTCGCTCCCTCACGATCTTGATGACCCGGGGCGTCCTCGCTGAACGCGGCCGACCGGATCTCGCACGGTCATTGGTCGAGGACGTCTCCCGGTATCGCCTGATGGTCGTGTAGACAAAGTTCCGCTTGACCCCATGCGATTTCAGCAGCCGGAATATATCGCCGGGTCGCTCACCGTTCAAAAACGGCAATTACGAAGTCCGATACTCTTTCATCGCGCGTAACAAACGAACAACAGCTAACAGAATGTCAACACCGCGCGCATTCGGTAGCGTATGAATGAAGCTAAAGCTGACACAATACCAATGCAGAATATGTACATGGCGCATACCTACGCAATGATGAAAACTTGTATTCGAACTTATTGAACACCGTGTACTTCTTCCCGCCTTTCTGCTAAACGTATTTCTTGAAGTGCTTTCCGCAGCTAATCTTCGCAGCTCTAGCTCTCGTTTGGCGACACGTACACTAGATGATGCTAGAATCTAGCCAAATTAGATTTAGGCAGTGGAGGTTGTGCACGTCTCACACAGGTAAACGAGTTACCTGTATGCGCTACGTCAATCACGCCAGCACAGAAAAAGTGGATCCAGCTTTCGCCAGACGTCGCATTGAACCATCCAATGGTCAACATTGTTTGGTTGTGTACAAAGAGGACGATCACCATTTGTTTTAACTCTTCAGTCATGCTGTCGCTGCCACACTCTGTCGTTTGTTCGACCTTGACATAGCTTAGGTGGTAAAACGTTAAAGCAAATGCGGTTGTTTAACCTCTGTTTGTGGGGAGGAACACTATCCACCGATATGACGTTATAATTTCAAAAGTTAGACAGCTCTAAACACAGATTTTCGGACGCGGACGAAGTCTGTTGAGCAGAGCCACACGTTACCAGTCTGCCGGCGAATTGCTCTGGAGTGACTTAAGGACCGGGGACAACGGGGCCAAACTTGAAATAGATTAGTAGATGGTTTTTGTGGTTCAGAATTTCTTCACAAGTAGGAATTGAATGGCTGCGTCACAGGAGCTTCCAGCATCGAACACAGCAGAAGAATGGCGCCCAGTGCAGGCGCATCATCGGTACCAGCGATGGAACCCATAGTCGATTTCAAAGGGTTCTCGAGTCTTCAATGCTTGATTAGAACCACCGACTACGTCCGTCGTTTTATCTTTATGACCAGGAGGCGATTTGTTGCTGAAGTTCCTGCTTTTGTCACGAAAAGGAGATCCACGATTCGGAATTCACTTTATAGTAGTACGTAAAGACAGTTCGCTGCGGAAACTTTCTCCTTTCTTCGACGACAATGGTATAATCCGATTAGACGGTCGAATGAGGAACTCTTCACAGGCTCCATACTCGGCCAAAATTCTACCGAACAACCACTACTGAATTGCTGATTTTGTGGTATCATTAGCGGAATGCAAACTCCAATGTTCAAACTGTGATCACGCCAAACGTTCCATATCCCCAGTCTACAAATCACTGTTCGCAAAATTGCAAAAGTGTTTTTGGTGTTCCGTATATAAGGCTAGTTCGAGATATCCCAAGATGGGTCCATTGTCAGAAGCTCGTGTAACTCCCTTTGTTCGTGCCTTCACCGTCATTTGTATAGACTATTGTGACCGATTCTCGTTGCGAGTTCGAAGGTACGAAGTGAAAAAGTGGGTAATGCTGGTAACGTGTCATACCATACAAGCTGTGCACCTCCTCGAAGTAGTGGGAAGCTTATCCTCTGAAGAGTAAAGATTGCTATTCGTAGGTTCATAGCACGAAGAGGCGCACCGCAGGAAATATACACCGTGTTCGATATATTCTCATACAAAGTAAAACTCTATTTATATCAAATCGATAATCCAGATTTTATTGATAACTTTACCCATTGTATTGCAATATAATACTGATCAACTACAGCATGTGTTTTGGAATAAGACCGCCTTTAACCTTCTTGGCCATCTCCAGACGTTTTTCGAATCCGTCACAGGCGGCACGCACGACTTTCACCGGCATTTCGATCCAAATTCGTTTGATTACGGTTTTGAATTTGTTCATATTAGACGCCCTGTGGTCATACGAAATTATCCAAGGGATTCAAATCTGGTGAACTGTGAGGCCATTCATTACTGTCCAAAAAGTCGGTCAAATTTTCTCGGCACCAGCCCTGAACGAGATTTGCAGTATGCGATGGCGCTCTGTCCTGCTGAAATACATAGTGATCATCTCCAAACACCTCTTGTACATATGGCTGGACAAATTTCTCCAAAACTTCCGTTTTATACGGCATTCGATGAAAACCAGTAGTCATTTGCCTCGCTTGCAAATTTCTCCCCAAACCATCACTGACGCAGCACTTTGGAACTGTGGTATCTATCATTCTCTGAAACAGTTCTCGAAGAAAGAGCCCACAATCTGTCGTTCTGGACATTGTGGGATTGTTGCAAGAGGAATAACTTTTCGTCGGAAAAGATAAATTCTTCCCCACCGTGCCGCGACAAAAGCAGACTTGCTCTTACGAGTCGTTTCTGCTTGGAAGGTTCCGAAACTCCGTGAACCTTACGTTTCTTGAAAGCTTGAAATGCGAGGTCATTTTGCAGTATATTGTGCATTGACGATCTCGAAACATTCAGATCTGCGGCCATCAGGGATAAGGTGCGACTCAAATCTCTTTGAGTGCAGCACGCGCTGCTACGAGACAGCACATTAAATTTCAAAGAGACGTGAAAGTGCAGTCTGTACTCCCGTGCACCCTTGTTGTGCCGTGCGCTCAAAGCCGCACATCTCATTTTGAATTTGCTCTCGTCTCTTTGGGTGCTAACGATTGCACTCTCCCTTGTCGTCTCTGTGCAAAGCAAGTGCAAAAACAGACACGGCGGCATGGCCCGGACTAGTATGTGAATAAGGATTTTAATAAAATTTTCCTCTATGAACCCATACAATGCCTTTTTGTTACTAGCATCAAAACTTTTCATTTTGCTACCATTTATCAAAGCATGAGCCAAAGCACAGAGTAAAGCACTGAGTAGAGCACTGAGTAGAGCAATGTGCATTACTCTTTGTCTCTGAAAGAGTAGTGCATGTGCGGCTATCTGTCTCTCGTGCTGCTACGAAATCTCTCGCACTTTCGTTTTGTGCGCTCTTCTGAAACAAGAGACGCACACTTGAAATTGGGTGAAGCACTTGCCTATTTTGCACTACTCTGTGTTTTTCGACAATCCCTGGCGGCCATTTTACGTACAGAGCGCTGTGATTTTCGTCTAATCCGGTCCCTGAGCACTTTAACAACTCGTACAGTCCGCACCGTGCGAGTACGACCGGATCTCTTCCGGTCATCCAACGAGCAGGTGTCACGGTATCTTCGGATGGTTCGGTACACAAAATTCCGCTTAACTCCGAGGGTTTTCAAATTTATTTCCTTTCAAAAAATGTTTATCACCACAGCACAGCACGAAACTTCTTCATCGCTGGTAAAAGATAAACACCGTATGAAAACAATCGGACATAACCTAAAAGCGTTTGTATAAACATAGTGCAAAACTACACCAACACATACATGAAGCATGTTGAGTAGTTGTACGACACCAATGCAAGAAAAAAGTGTATGAGAATATATTGGACACGGTGTACTGCTAGGTAGTTTTAGATTTTTGATAAGATCAGATTCAGAAAATTCAAATTTTACTGTCGTTCGTACAAAATGCGTTTGCTTACTTACAATTGATTCTACGACATTTTACTGAATGTAACAAGAATGTAAACATGTTGTACTTCGATATAAAGTGGAGAATGTCAGCTGTCATATAAGTGAAACGTTTCAGCGATCCTTGAATTAATTCAAAATCTACACTGAAAAAGAAAGTGTCCGAAATTTTCCAATCTATTTGACTGCAGTATCTTCAGCTCTTAGAATTTCCATTAATTTTTAAAGGAAATTACGGATTAGATTTCAAGATTTTGAAAGGACGAAATATCTTAAGAAAAGTTAAATTGGTTACCTTGGAATAGCCAAGAGTCTGATCATTGGTGTTTCTGTAAGCAGTGGTATGCACTGATTTTCACATATTAATATTCTACCATCTATTGAAGCAGGGTAACTTTCCATAGCAGTGAGACAAACTGAAAAACGATTTCATCAGGATTCTATTGTTGTTTGTGATCATCAAACTATTGTATGAAGGGTCAAAATCATTTGGGCGGACCCGTAAGCAGAGACATTTACACGAAACCCGTGAATATAGAGAAGAGAATCTCCTTCCAAAAGGCAGTTCACGCCCACAGCACTAGACTTGAACTCTCGACTGACAAAATAATCCCAATAGATGGGGTGGAAGAGCCCGCCCTCGTTCCGCGAAATGTTAACATTAGGTAGAAGGCAGTCCCATGCTCCCTATCCAAATCGTTTGACTTAGGTGCCCGGATGGTCCCTCCACTTTCCCGTTATATATTAGGTCGTGAATATTTAGTATATTTGTAGTGGTCATTTGATTGCTTACCTTGTGTTAGAAAATCTTGTTGAAAGTATTATTTGTTAGAATTGTTCTTCATTTATTGCTTAGATTTGATTGAATATAGGAGCAAAATTCAGGGCTATAGGGACAAAATAGATAAAAATTATCTGTTTTTCTCCGCGTTTTTAAATCACTTACAACCTCTGAAACGTCTGAAAACCCTTTGCGAGATCCCCACGTTCCGTATTCAAACTCCTTCACGATCTCCGGGTGGTTATCATGGTATTTCTGCTTTTGAAGAGCTTGAATCAGTGTTGCAGATCCGGTTCAACGATGCATATGACACATGGTATTGCTCGCGGTCATGGGATAGGGAAGATAGCAGAGAAGGCTTTCTGAACCGCAAATTTTGATTAACCCTCAATTAAGCAAACCAAACCAATGGTCTTAGTTCACTCGGTACGTGTGTTATCGCTCTAAATTGTAAATTAATACTAATTGGTTGGCGACCGTTGATAACGCAACCTAACTCTAGTATGACCAAGCTACTCATGTAGGACAGCATTGTAAACATTCGCTCTGGTCGATGAAACAATCAAACGTGTCAGGAAAAAACCACATGTGTTGTGTCGTCACGTTATGAATGACCGGGCATACGGAAGTGATGTGATAACAGAGGGCTATCTGTGTTCATATATATATATATATGTGTGTGTGTGTTGTCAGCAATCCGGCACCTGAGCGGACGGATGAAACGATTCCATTATTGCCATCAGCTCCATCCCACTGTGGCTTATCATCTGCTCCGGGAAGGGGATGACTTGCGCTGAGTAATCGACTATTTTAATTACTTTCCCACCAGCTGGTTCGGTTCTCCGGTGCGGTCGCATGGATGAGTGAGCAGTAAGTGGAAAAAGTGATAAACTTGTCGATGGTAACACTGGGTAGATTAAAGTGGGTCTTGAAATAGAACTCTTGAATAATTGCGCTTGTTGACGTTGGGTGCGCTCCCTTGGATCAGTTGTCTGAGGCACAACTTGAACGAGAAAACGCCGGAGATGACTGGGTTCGATTTTCGCTCTGGTATAGGATTTCATTTTCGTGAAGGCAAATTTCTCAACTGCAGTGCAGTGATTGTAATTACAATTAAGAGCAAGTAATATGCAAACTAAAATAAAAAGAATATGGTTTTTCAATAATGTGCTACTAAGATTGCAACGCATGATTGGTTTCGGTGAAATGGAGCGTGCATCGCTCTTGATTTTTCCAATAATATCAAGCTGATTATTGCATTGCATCATTTCAATGACAATGACTGTGATTCTTAAGGTGAAATCACACTGTTTGACAATACGCCAAATATTTATCTCGTTAAGTTTAGCCAAATAATGCTGTCTTCAAAATTGTTTGTCCACGCTGTCACACTTTGATTATTTTTGGCAAATGATTGCATATACACGGAGAAAAAAGTATAATTCAGTCAATGATATATCATCTAAGCATCTAAAAATGCTTGGGATCAGTTCATTTGTTTTTGTAAAAAAGATTTTTGGTTCCAAAATCTTTTGAATGAGAACGAAATCGAATTCATCACATCATATAATTTGGGATCGATTAAAGACTGGTTTTGTTGATATTTTTATTGTTCCAATAACAGTACATTAAGCTCAACAAACTTACATATTCGAATATAGAATCTAATTTTAAGACCTTCCTCCAAATATTGTTCCTTTTCGGACGCCACAATGAATTTGAAAGCGAACTGAAAAGTACCACAGGACAGCGGCTGTCATCCGCGAACAACAATCGTGAAGCCGAAAACTTGGTGCTGCGTGTGGTGCTGATTTGACATCTCGGTTTTATTGGAGGCTATATGCACACACAATATTCGCGACGGAAGTTGTCGTTATTTGATTCGAGAAAAATCTTTCGTGTTGTGCAGTGCAGTGGTTATTACAACGATAGTAGTTTTTTTTTATTGTTTATCAGCCAAGAACTATAATGTTTTATCTAAATTATTGATACTAGTAGTTTGGTAGAAGGAAAAATTGTAGAGAAATATAATCCATTGTGAACCGAGCTTAAAATGTTAAAATCGTCTCTAGCGCCACACCAAAAGTGGCAGGCTTCAACTACTAACGCTTCATTCAGTCCTCTGAAAAGTACCAGGTTATTGTTTTTATTGTTCTGTATAGTTGCATCAAGCATACACACTGGTTGAAATTATAAAATTTATGTTCTGATTTAACCCTATGAAAAATGTGTAAAAATGATGGCTCTTTAACTATGAAGCATGGTTAATTCAATTCAAAAATTACTTTAAGCTAAACATACTTCTTGGTTGATACAAAAATGTGTTTAATATACGCAGATAAAAAGAAACATTGATTTTTCTGCTTTATTGCACATAAAGGGAATGCAAGATTTAGCAGCAAATAATGTGATATTTCATGTAAATGTAAGGCGGATAACGCCTGAATCTAGCCTTTTGTATGACAGATTGCAGATAATTTCTCATCTCCATGCGAGGCTCTAGGAGTGGACAGTAATTTATTGCTAGAACGAATAGAAATGAAGAGAAAGTGTATTGATAGTTCCGTATAGGCAGACTGTGAAATTGAAAGATACAAGTTTGAAAACGAGCGGAGAGCATTGACCGATAGTATCCGATCAGGCACATAACCCTTTACCAAGCCCCCTTGACTGGTAAAATCGATCGTGCTCTTATACTACCTATTGCTTTGATCTGGTTCTAGCGATTTGTTCCTCTACTAGTACTGCCTAAAATGGGTGAGAAATTATCTCCTGCTGTTGGGTTTATTTTTAGCATGTTCCGACTATTTCACACATTTATTCTTCAACAATCAAAGTGTATCGAGATTGTTATTTCCATCCCCCCGTCATTTCTTTCCATGTATGGTAATATATGGTTGTTTATTTTTCGCGCTGCTTTTGTCTAAACAGTGTTGTAATTAAGTTGGGAATAATTTCTGAACAACATAACATAATGTAATGATTTGAATTGTTGGTTTATTATCATCTCGGTTTATGACGTCCCTACTATGTAGGACTTAACGCCTCCCTCAACTTCTAGATGCACTTTCCCAGTTATCAATTGAGAGTTTTCTATGCCATGTAAAATGTTTGCATTAGTATGATCGTGTGACAAGTATAAGCCACCTCCAGCATGAGAAAAATTTGATGGTCAATTTTTCCATTATTAAGGGTTAGGATGACTATGACAGTCTAGTAATTTTCAACCGACTATGAGCATGCTCAAAACAACCTTCAAAAATAGTCGATTCAACATTTACCATAAGGATGAAATAGTCCTAGTCAAGAATGCAATGAACGTGGTAAATTCGACCATTTTCATGGTTATTGTAACCATTATATGTTATAGTCATCTTTGCAGCTGCGCCTTTGCCGACAGAGCTAAGGGGGGACTTTGATTGTTATTATACTGTATTAAATCGCTGTTCATATTGAAGCCTTGAAATGTGCATAGGACTTCCCAATAAACATCTGTTTCGAATAATCGCTTGTTCAAATTTGGAGAAAGTGGTTCAGCTTTTTTTCAAGAGAGCTGAATTACTTCTCCAAATTTGTTTGAACAAGCAGTTATTCGACACAGATGTTTGTTGGGTTTCTTTAAACCTTTATCACCCTGAAGGACTTGGAAATTGTTTCTACACTGGAAATTTATTTTCGTAAATTAGCTTTCACGCGTTTCGTAAACATGGATTTTGTAAGTAGAACAAATGTCTCGTATATTGTATAAAACATTTGTAATGCTTTTTATCTGGTGAAACGCTATCATTACACCTTTTTGTAAAATGCACGAAATGAACTTCGTGATGACCAGCCAATCGCTGTTTCTCTTTTAAATCGTACTCATGCTAGATCGTTTTTTTGCTGGAATGGGTGGGAATAATTTATCTAACCGAAAATAATCATTAAAGCGCTTTCGAGAGCTATAACTTCATGCTCATTAATCAAACATGTTGTCACGAGTTAGCGTGGCCTAGTGAGATTAATCATGGATTCAAAATCAGTACATTTCAAATATTCAAGTTCGAGCCCCATGTCAGCAACATTAAAAAAAAAACGCTGGACAACTCCACGTGGTTGCGCTTTTTTTTTGTCAATTACATTTTGAGTCGATAAAGTAGATCTGTCAGTCCTTCATGCAACCACCAGAGCGACGTTTCTTTTTAATATGTGACCAAATACTCGTAGCTCTTTGTATTATTTACGTACAATGTACGAATGTTCTTTCTGTGTCAACAAATGCTTCGTGCTTTTGACAGTTGCGTGTGTTTTATTAATTACGATTGAATCTTCATAAAACGAACAAATCACTTTCGTTGCAGAAAACAACGAATGGATTTGTGAGTATTACCTTAGATTTTGTAATATAAACTAAAATTAACTTTCAGTGTGAGAAAACTGGTATCTAAAAAACGAAACGTGATTTAAACTGTTGAACTGTTGAAGACCTTCAAAATAGTTCCTGAAGCATCCTGAAGTCTTGAAAAAATATTTAGACGAATTCTCTGATATCTTTAATATCCTAAAGATCTCTGAAATAAATTCTGAGCAACCTGTTAATACTTCCACATAACAACATTAGTTTTTGCTAATGGCCGAACTTCATCTGCTTACGTTTCGGAAGACTTATTATATTATCATATTATTGCTAAGGGTAAATATCTTAACAAAAACGGAAACGGTCGTCAACAATAAGCGATATGGTCCTGGAATGGTTTGTGATTATGTTTCATCATTCGTGAACAGAATCACGATAACATGAATGGATTTTTTTTCTGTGTAAGAATTTGCTTATTTATTTCTGTGTATGAATTTGCTTATGTTTGCCACTCAAGAATTTCCAGAGTGTCAAATAAATTATTTGCTAGACTTGAGCAAATATATTTGACAAAGGGTATCACACTATTTGAGAAATTTGCAAATAATTGGAACAACAACCACAAACCTAATATTTGTCATAGCATTATTTGGTCAACTCGAGACGTCCGCAAGTAATCGGCTCTTTCCTCCTAGCATAAGTTTAAAGATAAATGATGATAAAAATATGAAAATTTGGCTCTGTAAAGTTGATTCGATTGAGCCTGTACAAATAAATGATTATTAAAAAAAAATATTTGATCAAATAAACACTGAAAATTTATCTTCGTAAAGTAGCTTTCACGCTTTTCTTAAACAAGGATTTTGTACATAGAACCAATGTCTCGTATATTGTATGAAACATTCATAATGATTTTAATCTGGTGAAATGCTATCATTACATTCTTGTAAAATGCACGAAATGAATTTCGTGAAGACCAGCCAATCGCTGTTTCTCTTTTATACCGTACTCATGCATGATGGTGTTGCTGCTGGTATGGACGGGAATAATTTATCCATAAAAAAAAGAGCGCTGTCGAGAGCTATGACTGCATGTTCATCAATCAAGCTTGTTCTCACGAGTCAGTATGGCCTAGTGAGATCAACCACGGATTCAGAATCAGCTCTTTCAAAAAATTTGGGTTCGAATCCCATGTGAGAAACCGTAAAAAGATGCTGGACACTCCACGTGGTTGCTTTTTTGTCAATTACATTTCGAGTCGATAAAGTAGATCTGCCAGTCCATCATGCAACCACCAGAGGGACGTTTCTTTTTAATTTGTTATCAAATATTCGTAGCTCTTTTATTGTTTACGTACAATGTACGAATGTTCTTTCTGTGTCAACAAAAGCTTCGTGCTTTTGAAAGATGCGTGTGTGCCATTAATTACGAATGTACATTCATAATAAATACAAATCAGTTTTGTTGCAGAAAATAACGAAAGGATTTTGTAGTATAAACTAAAATTAACTTTCAGTGTATATGGCGATCACACGTTGGTCAAATATATTTGTCAAAATTTGCCAAATATTTGCCTGTTCGTCAAACAGTGTGATATGAACTTTAAAATAGCTGTTGATCTGCCCGCGATTCCATGGAGTTCCTTTTAACAATAATAGGAAGAGATCACAATTCATATTTCAACTAGTTATAAGCTTTCAGTTGAACAGTTTCGATTTTCCGAAAGCAAACTAAATTCCAGTTCGATGAACGAACGGGAAGAATTACGCATCGCCCCCGTATATACTACCACAGTCAGCAGTCATACTAGAATGTGAGATATGGCCAAACGGTAACATCCGACGAAATTGTATAACTTGCAAAATGTACCTTTTATGCAATCCAAACAGCCGCCCGTCGTCGTCGGTGTCAATGTAACAGGCAGTAGTAGGTCAGCGGACATGGAAACCAAATTTGCTGTTCGTCGAAACGAATAAATCCACCGTGAAATATGATTCCGCAGCGCCGAAAACAAATTCTACGCCAATACCGCACCCAGCGAGGGTGGCTACCTAGAATAGGCAATTTTGACATTGCCGAAAAATTGCAATACATGTATTGTCCCGATCGCATGACCGGTTCCCGTTTATTATCTCTCGCAGTGCCGCGCAAATTACCGAACAATAGATCAATCCAAGCTGACGCGAATGATGTGTTTCGTCACAAAAGTGCATGGTTCCCATTTGAACAAGTTTCATCAAACATGATCCAGAATCGAATTTCGCCAAAGTTTGCGATTCTCGCGGACCGTTAATTCCCGTTTGTTTCAATCAAAACAAGTATGCAAGTATGGTGTCTCAAATTTCCGACTTGTATCACGTGGCGCACGTTCGCAGCTTGGAAAGGAATCAAAGAGACAATAAATTTCGCTGCTTTTCAATTCCAAACCGGCGGTGATTCATGGGAACTGTCGTTGTATGTTATTACTGCTGCCATCGAATTGTGAGGTAAATTTAAATTAGTTACTTGCAAGATTGTTGCGCCGCGCCGTCCAACGTTGCGATAATCTAATGTACCGTTCTATGGCTAGAATGAATTAATTCGCAAGTCATGCAAAATATGGGTACGACGGTGGTTTTGCCATTGTTTCAGGTTTATGTTTTTTTTCCAAGAATGAATAGTTGCATTCTACTTATACGACTGGATAATCACTGGAATTCCAACGTGTAATCGAGACATGCTGTATGGTGGTCGCAATTAAGCCATCTTGGCTAATTAAAGTCAACTGAACAAACCATTTCGTTCGCGTATTCCAATTATCATATCACAGTCAAAAAACAGAAACTAGTTTGTTATGAGCGTTGCGCGTAGGATTTGGAATAATGCTATCAACGTAGTTGGCAAATGGTTGTTTGTGATTGCGGGAGGTAATTTGCATGGCTTGACCTGAGGCAAGCATTCTTGGCAGTATTATATTATGTAAATTAGATGTGCTGTATGTTCCACAGCACTACAACTTCGATAAAAGACTTTGAAATATGCCCGGATCCGAAAGACTTCTAGCGAAATGAAATGATCAGGTAAATTACCATGAGATAAAACATGCGCTAGGTTTTAACTGAAGTTTGAAATAGAATACGTATCAACATCAAGTGTCTGTTCATTCAGACTACATTTTTCTTACATCAGGGGTTTATCTATCTCAACATCAAGCCGTAAGAACACGTGGAAGATTACGGCAATTTTTGTAACTAACCGTTTTATTATGAACATTGAAACCATCCTCTTTTACTAGCTATTCCTACTCCAAGACACCTGGAGGCCAGTAAGTCATCCCTTTTAATCTCCCTGCCCAACGTTTATTTAAATCTACTACCACCGCAACTTCGACAATCACACACTTTAAGTATACTCCAATAATTTGCGAATATTCCGAGAATATGCATGTATCCCAGAGAAACCTGCCATAAGATTTTGTACAGTCTCCTTGTCCACTTTATTCGCCGCAGAACGCCAGTTTGCCTTGAACTGTTCCTCGCTGACAACAGCTTTTGAGTCTTTTTAAGGTCCGTTTGACGATGGCCCAATATTGTTCGATTGAGCGGAGCTTTGGCGTTTTGGGAGGGTTCTTATCCTGGGGCACCACTTGAACGTTGTTGGCAGCATACCACTCCATGGCCTTTTTTCCGTAATGGCAAGATGCCAAATCCGGCCAAAATAGAACGGAACAATTATGTCGCTTGAAGAAAGGCAGTAGACATTTTTGTAGGCACTTGCTAAGATAAATTTCCTGGTTGACGGTTCCGGTCGCAATGTAAACGTTGCTCTTCAAGCCACAGGTACAGTTGGTCTGCCACTCCAGATATTTCTTCGCGAACTTTAACAGTTTAATGCGCTTGAAAACATCTGCCGCGTTTGAAAACAACAGCTCGTTTTTTTAGCTCTATCTACGGTTGACCTACCCCACTTCCAGCTTCTTTGCGGCATCTCGGACGGAGAGGTTGGGGCTCCGCTCGAAACAGCGGGCAACTCTTTTTGTCGTCGCTGTGGCCTCCGGCTTCCGATTTCTCCACGATCCAACTTTCCTCGCTGTCGACAAATGTTCACCGAACACTTTTAATACGTTGGTAACAGTTGATTTAGCCACATTCAACAATTTTGCCAACTTGGCGTGAGAGAAGTTCGGATTTTTGCCATGCACGTGCGACATTTTGATGCGTTGCTTCTCTTCCTTCGACGACATTTTGATAACTGAAGTGCTAATTACAAAATCCAAATAGAGGCATGTTGCTACACGCACAAATCTTCAAAATGAGGGCTGTGCTAAATTTCTTAATGCACGATGAAAGATAATGCGTCAAGTTTAAGTCGAGCAAATTTTGATCGAAACACCCTTTATGCAAGAGTAATAAAAACATGAATGTTCTCAACAACTGCCAAAGTAGCAATCTTTTCATGATATTAATTTTGCAAAATTAACGAAAAGAAAGGCACACAAGATCGATGAGACACATGTGCGGATATTAACGAAAAAACCACGTTAACCCACAATTTCTCACTGACTACCCGGATGCATTGCCAACTATACAACTACATACTATCTTTCGGGACATGCTGTATTACAGGCTAATAGGCTTTTCTGGTCAAGTCGTTGTCTAGTACCGTAGCTGATTCGCAAACTGTACTCTCATTTATAGCCGATCTATATCACTCGGGGAGTGTCCAGAGCACGAATAGAGCAATTGAGCGGCAGATCTCTCCGGGTCGTACCGCAATGATATGCATCGGCGTATAGATTGTTCTGAAACATATAAATACACTTTTTTTTCTCAATTAAAAAAGACCATACTGTGATTTTTGATTATTTTATTCTCATTCATAGGAAATAACTTTTATGTGCATCTTCATTTTAATTTGCTTGATTCTTCGTAGGGTACTCTAACTTTTCCCTCAGCACTACTCATAAAATTTTGCACAGTGCTTTCTCCATTTTGACCACTTTTGGCCAAGCTTTCTTAAATTTTTCAACACTATTCACTGGTTTCAAGTGTTTTCTCATATTCGCTTTCATTTAACCAGAAAGTTTCGATATGGCGAATCTCTGGACAGTTTGGTGGATTCATGTCCTTCGGTACAAATCCGACACTGTTCCTTCTGTAGCACTCTAGTGCATATTTAGAGTAATGGCAGGAAGCAAGATCAGGCCAAAAGATTTTAGACTGTTTGCTCAAGGGTGGCAACCTTTTTTGCTGACACTCCTTCACGTAGATTTGACCATTCATTGTGTCTGTCGTAATGAATGGACGAGATATTTTTCCACATCCGCATATGGCCTGCCACACCATTACCTTCTTGCCGGATTTTTCAGTGTAGATGGCTTTCACTGATCCAGGAACATCAGTTCCTATCAGCGAGGTATAAAACTGTGCAGAGTCCTGGCAGAGTTTGATAATCGAGTTTTATGAAGGTTTCATCTTCCATAATAATACAGCTCGATTTTTTGGTCAGCTGTTTGGTGCTTCGGTTTGGCTGCTTCTGCTTTCGACGAATCTGCAAGTCCATTCTATCCTTGGCATGCATAATATTAGACGCCGAAGTTAACTTCTATGCTAAAACAATTTTTCTTACCGATGAGCCGACATAGAAGGTAATTGAATCGATCGCCTGAATGAGCATTAAAATCTGTCAAACGAGGTGAGATGAAAACCGACGAATTGTTTTTTCTATATGAGTTTGTGTCTTAGCTCAACGTAAGATATATGAATGAACCTATGAATGAAGTTTGTGTAGGCTGCTTCTACAGGTTTTCAATGATAATCTTTTGAATTTCAATGAAGTTTGCTCCTGATTTGCGAAACCTGCGAAACTCCCAGATGAACTTCTGAAAAGATCCCTACAGAACTTGTGGCAAGTTTTGTCATAAACTTCTGAGCAGTCGCTTCTGAATTTCTTGGAAATTCACTCCTAAAGTTCGGAATAGTTTCTTCCAGACTTTTTGAGAAGTCTGAGAAGAAGAAACTTCTTTTTGAACTTCTACTATCCTAAACATCGATTTTTTTTTCAAAACTCCGGGGAGTTCTTTTCTGAGCTAAATTAACTAGGTTAGTTTCATCCTAAACTCCGAGGAAGTTTATCCCTGAATGTCTAGGAAGTATGACCTTCAACTTCTCGGATGTTTGTTATTGAATTTCTGAGATATGTTTGCTTGAACTACTAAGAAGTGCACCGTATACTAAAGTGAAGTCCCTCCCTGACCGCCGTAGAGGTTTTTTTTCTGAGCAATTATTTTTCTGATCTTCTCGAAGATTTTCTTCAGTACTTTGAAGAATATACCTTTCTGGATCTCAAGGGAATTCCCTAAATTTTCTAGGATGTTCCCATAATTTTCAACATGCTTACAGAAGTTCTTGGTAGCTTTATTACAATCTAAAATTTTGTTAAAAATTTGACATGGTAACAAAAATCTATGGAAAGTTCTTTCTGATCCTTCTCATAAGTCCACAGCTTGTTTGTATGTATACGAGATACTAACGAACATTGTGTTGAACTATTTAAATTTTTGTAGAACTTCCGTAAAATCCTAACTGGATCTCTCGGAAAGTTTATATAACTTTCGACATGCTTATATAAGTTCGCATTGTTTGAAAAACATGCACACAGCTTCTGAAAAAAAATCTTCAACAGCTAATACGTTCATAATTTGCCATTAATGATTAACATCATATTAATAAACTATCCAAGTCCTAATAACAGGCTTACACTTTACCGGAACACCCGCGTGCTTATTCCATTGGTGTCTCCTTCAAGCATGTTCATTGATTCCGTCTCTGTGGCAAAAAAGCTACTATCTGAATCATGATCCGCATGCGAAAAATATGAAACATCATTCAATGCATCACGGACCTTCTCTTAATCTGCTTTTGAAGATGGAGCATATAAAGCTGAGGATCATTATCCACTGACACAAGTTTTTCCGCTTTTATGGAACAAAAACTTCCACATGTTGCAGTGCTTTTAAACTGATCTGCATTTTAAAATAAGCATTGGCTCACATTATCGAATTGCCATGATCCCTTTCATTCTTGTCCGACAAGAAAGAAGTGAAATTCGACCAAAACCCTTGCATTTTTTACGATTTTAGATAGAAATAACTTATCAGCTCTTGTCAGAGCATCAAATCCACAATCTTCGTCGACAGAACTTTCATCACTATCACCAAAGTAACTCTTGATTAGCTCTAGGACATTTTAATTTCGTAAAGAAATGTGAAATCTCCGTGAAACACAAGCTTAGAACAGCAATTTTCAACTCGTTCCAGTCGGTCAAATATTACATAATACGCTAAATAACGGGAACAGGTTTCGCGTCTTTTTATGTTCAAAATTTATAATTCTACATATTTGGCCACGTTACATGGAAAGGGAGGGGTGTTGATCATATCTTATGAATATATTACATGGTGAAGGGAGAGTTAAAATGGTCGGAAAATGTTTTACGTAATATTTGAACGAACCCCATGACAAAGCATAGCGCATCAGAACGATATTGTAGAACAAACAGAATGGGACTGGTATGCGGCTACATTTATGCTTGATGGACAAAGTAACTGCATATTTTGTCCCAATGCGTTTTTTTCCTCAAAAAAACATTTTTTTATTTTGTTTTGATTGTAGAGTAAACAATGCATATTATTACATATAAACCATCAAAATATAGAGTAAAAAAGTACGCCAAACTGGCTGAATCAAGAAAAATGCATTCCCAACTTGAATGATCGTTTTCTCGGTTTGCTGTTTTTCAATATGGGACTGGAATGCGGTTACAGGCAGTATAGGACCCAGATGGAGGCGAAAAAGTTACTCGGAGCTGGCACCTCAATCTCGTCCCATTCTAAAGCACACCGAAACCGCCGTGGTTGGCTCTCACTCCAGTCGGTCTGGTATCAATTCTAGACAGCGCCGTTAGAATTTTGTGAGACGAAGCTTCTCAGATCACGTCTTCCTTCGGATGGGAAGTAAAGCTCAGACCCAGCCCAGGAACCAGCCTCAGACTGAGAATCACGAAAATATGAAACAGCGACAGCACGAAATAGTTGAGTTTTTATTCATAAACTTAACTGATTTTCCGTGCTGTTGTTCGAGGAATCTTTTGGGCTCTCAGTGAAGAGCATCATCAACGGTCTTGTAAGACTGTTTTGGTCGATAATTGAATGTAAAATAACGAAAGTTGTACCAACAATTAAATCACGGTGAAGATGACTATTACATATAATTATAAGAATAACCATGAAGATGGTCGAATTCCCAACGTTCCTGAAATTATTGACTATGGTCATGGTAACAAGGACTATTTCCGACCTATAAGGTAAATTTTGAGTCGGTTATTTTTAAAGGTTGTTTTGAAATCATAGTCGGTTGAAAATCAAATTTTTCTCGGAGTATTGAAAAAAAAAATCTGAAACACGAAACCCAAGGGCTTCAGAGTTGCCCATTTTTTCAGTTTCATTAAGTCGACTTTTCTAAGTTTTATAACGTCGATCAATCCGACGGTATCGTTCTGTTTGTTTACGGTTAAGAAACGGGAAAGTCTTTCAGGAAAGTCTTCGAATGAATTATTTGTTTTATTTTTTTTTCATTACCAATATAGGACAGTTTATTTAGTTGCTGGATATCAAAACTTACATTCGAGGACTGTTCTGATAATTATAAATAAACTAATGATTAACCGTCAATTCAAAATCTGTGCAGTATTCAACCAAGGTTACGGTAGCTTGGCTGCGCACGCAAGTTTGGAAATACGTAGTCTTTTTCCCGAGCAAAGAAAATTGAGTGTGCACAAACGGTTAACCGTCAGTGGTCTTTCGATCAGAAAAATGGCTAAGGAAGAAGATGTGATCGTCGGAGGAGTCCAAAACGAATTACAAAAGTATCAACAAGAGTGCTCTTTCGTGGATTCCCGAGGCGGGTAGAAAACCCGGCCCCGCTGACCCTTGTTGCAATAGACTAAGGCCGGCGTGGCGTGTACACAGAAGTTGTCTCCATTCTATTTGGTCCATGGCTGTTACTCGTCAGCCTCGCTGTCTGCGGAGTGTCCGCAGGTCGCCTTCTACTTGATCGATCAACCTTGCTCGTTGCGCGCCTCTTCTTCTTGTACATGTCGGTTCGTTTTCGAGAACCATTTTCACAGGGCTGTCGTCCGACATTTTTACGACATTCCCAGCCCATCGTAGTCGACCGATTTTTGCGATGTGTACGATGGGAAGTTCTCCCAGCAACTGGTGCAATTCGTGGTTCATTCGCCTCCTCCACGTTCCGTCTTCCACCTGCACTCCACCGTAGATGGTACGCAGCACCTTCCGTTCAAAGACTCCAAGGGCATATTGTTCTCCACTAGCAATGTCCATGTTTCGTGGCCGTAGAGAACTACCGGTCTAATTAATGTCTTGTAGATGGTCAACTGTGTGGATAGGCGAACTTTGTTCGATCTTAGCGTCCTTCGGAGTCCAAAGTAGGCACGATTGCCGGCCATAATGCGCTTTTGCATTTCTCTGCTGGTGTCGTTATCGGCGGTCACCAATGAGCCCAGATACACGAACTACTACCTCGATTTCATCACCGTCGATCTGAACTCGTGCTAGGAGGCTAACATTGTCGTATATGTACCAAAGGAAATGAATTCACCAAACTGCCCACAGATTCGCCCTATCGAAACTTCCTGGGCTTCGACGAAGGCAAAGCTGAGAAAACAAAGGAAACCACATGAAAAAGTAAGTGTATTAATAATTACCGGAACAGTTTATATAATCCTTTCTTATGTTTTTAAATCCGCATTAACTTTAGAACGGAAGGTTTTTTAAAGTAATTGAATAAGTTAACTGGTTGAAAATAAAGCGTAGAACTATTTTTGTATCGTATTACCCAAAACAGTGCAATTTGACATACACGCTATTTCTAAACAACCCAAATTTGAGTACGATGGACTCAAATTCGTCGGAAATATGGCTACCCAAAAGTGAGTAAAGATGGGTAGGACTAACACGTTGACAATTAGTAAACATCGATGGGATTCAAGCCGATGTTGATTGTGTGTCATCTTAGCACTACAAACTATTTTTACTCACTTTTGGGTAACCATACTTCCGACGAATTTGAGTCCATCCTACTCAAATCTGGGTTGTTTTGAAATAGCGTGTAGATCTAAAAATCGCTCAAAACACACCCAATTTTTTAAAAAATTCGGAAAAAATATCCGTCTAAAACTCTTAACCGGCTTTTAAGGCATAACTTCAGCTTTCTTATTTAAAAAAAGAGGTGAAAATTCTAGGGGGGTTCATTTGAGAAAATCAACGTTTTGTGTTTTTTAACATGAATTTATTATATTTTTTATTTCCGTGTATTTTTTTCCTAAAAGAACAATAAATTTCCTACAGCTTTGTCGTACTCCAACCCTCCCAAACTTGTTCCGCCTATGGATTGTAAAATAAACCCAAACAACACAACGGTGGAATGGGCCAAATCAGCTGTCTATCTTGGCGTTACAATAGACAGCAAGCTTATCTTCAGGGAGCAGGTTGACAAAACTGTCACAAAGTGTAAAATTCTGTTGAAGCTACTGTACCCAATGATCAACAGAAGGTCTACATTATCCCTGAAAAACAAACTTGCTGTCTACGAGCAAATCATAAAATAGTATGTAAGACAAAGAATTAAAAAAAAACAAATTAAGTAAAAAAAAAGTACAGCTTTGTCGAAGACGGCAATTTGATACTATATAACATTACAAAATTACGAATTTTTGACAAAAGTCATCCAAATTTTGCATACGCAATTTACTTTTTTATTTTCGAAAGCAAATGTCATCTTAGGCAGAAATCAATACGCGTGAAAAGTTTCATTCGGATCGGATTTGGTCGGGCGAAAAATCCAATTTCGAGCCTTTTTTCAGGAAAATCCTTTTTTTCACAGCGAAATTAATAACTCCTAAGGGTTACGTTTCCGAATCATGGTGTCTTCTGTAAAGTTGTACCTAAGCATGTTGTCCATCTCGTGGCGATAGTTTCGTAGTTCCAAACTTAAAACACTTAAGGCTGCTCATTCACGGTTAGAGCGCCCGGCGCTTGCAGTGCTTTAGCTCAGAGCTATTTTGCTGGTTTAGATTAGGGTGTCCCTTAAAAATCAGTTTTTTCATTCTAACGTTTTAGTTTCAATTGTTAGGAAAAAATTATCTTTAGACGTTGCTTTCACAATAAGCTTATAGCTTGCACACAACTTAGTGTTCTATAAATGCGCTTTCACAGTTATCAATTGAGAGCTTGCGATGCCAAGTACCATTTTTGCATAAGCATGATTGTGTGGCAATAATATTCTATGCCCAGGGAGTCGAGAAATTTTCCTTAACGAAAAATTCCTAGACCAGACCGGGAATCGAACCCAGCAACCTCCAGCATGGTGTTGTTTCGTAGCTGCGACTTTACCGATTGAGCCAAAGGAGGACCCAATTGTGCTTGTTAGTTATGCTTAATTTTCAAAATAGTGCTGCTTAACATGGTCCTGCTCATTATTTACTAGTACTGGGTCTTTTCTCATACCTGTGAGCAGACAGGCGAAAGGTTCCATAAAAGGCATAAGTTTTCTCGAACGCATCTTTCAAGAAAGACTTCCGCAGTGGATAATTTGACGGATATGATGCGTGTAGCTTTAGCATGGTCAGACCCCAAATGTCGTATTTAGCTCACACAAGGGGTCTTGGAGTTAAATCCAAGAAATTTAAGGATGAACGTTTCGAAGCTCTAATGAATGAATATGTGGCCATTGAAGCAGGTGAGCTTCCAAGCAGTGTGGAGATTTGCTCAAATGGCTATTCCAGTGATAGTGACAAGAGCAGTAGTGGTAATGTTGATGGCAATGAAGACAGTTGCGATGATAATAGAAGTAATTAATAGGTACCTACTACACCGACGATAGTGACGATGTAAACTGAGGTGGTTATGAGAATGACGATGAAATAAAGAAAATAAATATAAAAGCTATATTCAAGAGATGGAAACTTATTGTGTTAATCAAAGTATTCGTGAATCAATTAAATTCAATTTTCTTGAAAATATCACATTGAACTTTAATTATATTGTTGATCTTGAGTAAAGATAACTATAAATTATTCAAGAATACAAAGAGAAGTGGGGTAAAACCAGCCATATCTTCGTTCACAGAGCCGTGCGGTGGTTGAAACAAGCTGTATTCAATTTTCCAGGAAATTTTACATAGGACTAGTCCTATTTTGTTGATCTTGAGCGACTCCGAGCAATGATATCTATACATTATTCAAGAATAGAAGGGAAAGTGGGGTAAAATCAGCCATATCTTTGTCACAAAGCCGTGTGGTGGTTGAAACAACGTGCATTCGATTTTCCAAGAAATTTTACATAAGACTAGTCCTATTTTGTTGATCTTGAGCGACTCCGAGTAAAGATATCTGTGAATTATTCAAGAATTTAAGGGGAAGTTGGGTAAAATCAGCCATACCTTCGTTCACAGAGCCGTGCGGTGGTTGAAACAACCTGTATTCGATTTTCCAGGAAATTTTACATAGGACTAGTCCTATTTTGTTGATCTTGAGCGACTCCGAGCAAAGATATCTGTGAATTATTCAAGAATATAAGGGGAAGTGGGGTAAAATAAGCTCTATAACCCAACAACCATATCCGTGCGGTGATTGAAACCAGTTCCATTCGATTTCCCAGACAATTTCCAAGCGGAAATGGACATGTTTACAAGCCGCGCTTAAAAGCAACAAAAGTTACAGATTTTTCCCTTAGTTGTCATCAGTTCTTGCCCACTGTGCGTTGTTTGGATATATTGAATTGTTCAAAAGTTAGGGGTAATTTAACGGAAAACAAGTTCGATTATCAGTAGTCCTCGCTCGTGTGCCCCGCGGGCTTATTTATATAGCATTTTGTTTCTTGATACCTATAAAAACAAGAATTTGATGGTTTTCTGGCCAATTCCCGCCTAAACAATCATTAGGTCGAAAAGAAAAAACATACGGTTAAACGTAACTTTTGAATGATAAGCTGTATTAAAAAACTTTGGTTAGATCAAATGTGCGTTATAACGTTCTCTGTATTTTGTGCTAAGGAAACTTTTTCTCAAAATGAAGAACAAATAAGTTATAATAAAAAATCTTATTTTTTAGAGACACCCTGATTTTAAGCAATAGAAAAAATCAATAAAAAAATAGCTCTATCCTTATCGAATGTAGAGCTAGAAAAATTGTGTCTTCAGCAAAGTTGTTTGAAATTATATTTCTTACCAGCTTGCTTTTTTCATCAGCCTTCTATTGTGTTTCGTTCAAAAGTTAGCAACAGCACCGCCCTAGCGTCAAAGTTTGGAACTACGAAACTATCACCACGAGATGGACAGCTTGCTTAGGTACAACTTTACAGAAGACACCATGATTCGGAAACGTAACCCTTAGCAGTTATAATTTTGGCCGTGAAAAAAGGCTCTTCCGATCACTATGCGGCAGTATTACCTTAAAATTTTGAATTTATATAACTCAGAATCTGTACTAGATATTGCATATTTCATCACATCAGTTTGTATGCTTACTTGCAAGAAATCTGATGGAGTCCGATTCGATGTTCAATCACTAGTAACTGAGATATAACAATTTGAAATAGCGAGGTAAGTTTGCGAGAGTGAGATGAAAGATAGGGAAAAAAATACAATTCACCGAATATTTGCGTTTTGAGCTGGAAATTGTCCTAGCAAAAGTGGTTACTAAGTTAAGTGTACTAAAGGTAATAAACTGATGAGAAAGAATGTTCTTATTATAATTTCTGATCACTTTGCAATCATTCCTAATTCTTAGGAAAAGTGTCTTGCATCGCTGGCCCAATCCATCATACCCCAGTAGTTTTTGTCACTCATTCACGTATAATTTATGCTATGAATCAACAAAAGATAAACCCCAAAAAAATCCTGAACACTGACTGGCCCGACTCATTGCGATGGGGCACGTGCAGTCGTCGTCCACCATCACACCGTTAACCTTGTGTTGGTTGGAGCTTCCACCCTATCGCTGTCGCTAGTCAGGAACGACCATTTGCCGTCGAGAGAGAAAACGAGACAGTTTCTAAATTCAACTTTTCAAGAATGTATGTCGTCACTAAGCCGCCATGGTTCACTTGCTGGCAGAATTGAATCAGATGTTGCCGTCTGTTGAGGCAGTTCAGGTGGTCATGGAGCATTGGGGATGGGGAAGAGCTCCCCAGACTGTCATGCCGCGCGGGAGTGAGAGTGAGAGCATGTCGTTCTCTCGAGAATGGGAAGAGAATTGAGTTTGGTGGGTGAGCGTGAGAGTTTGCGATGGGACAGTGTCGTTTGTTTGGTTGGGTGATACTGAACTCGGGGAAAATTGTTTACCATTAGGGCTTTTTGTGTTGAATTTATCTTGCGGAATTTATCTCAGTCGTTGATATCTGAAAGTATAATAGATCGTAAATGTCATTATAGGGGTGATAATAACAAGATTACAAACCCGTTTTTGTCGAATCACACCATGTGACATGAGGAGTAGTGAACGACCGCATGGTCGTGATTACACATTAGGTATAATCGTAATTCAGCGAAATTGAATTAGCACACATTTACATAGTTCGTCCAACGCACACGAAGAGAAAAGTTGTCTATTTATAAACGATCTAAATGTGGTTCCCGTTTCAGTATAGAAATTTGAAAATTGATCTCTTTTTTCTCACCGTGTCATGGCAGGGAGATGCTAATTTCCGAAGATTCTCACTGTCCCAGTCTGCAATTACGGTGTTGTTAGCGCTGGTACGCTAGACAGATGTACGTAATGTGACATGTTTACAGCAAGCAGATGAAGTTGTTTGAGCTAGTTTAAACAATCGCTTTCCGGCTTAAATTGACTGTGCTGTCAACATTGTCGAAATTTGGCAGTCGCGATCTGAAAATTCTAACGACAAATGGCACCACTGCCAGCCCACGGTATCCAACTTCGAATGTTTGGAAATCGCTCACGTTTCTTGTCCATATCTCCAACCGGTCAGCAGCGTGACGCTCGCGTGGACCAAAGAGTGAGAATGAGAATTCAGTGGGTAGTCTTTTCGAATCCAACGCCAAAGCCAGACCGTGGGTTGGCGTTGGTTCCTGGCCGTGGTTTTCGGTTTGTTGATTTTTTTGCTTTATAGGCGAGATTTTCGCAAGAGAGTCATCCAGTGCTGCTTTCTCTTTGCTCTTCGGTTTGGAGTTTTTTTTTCGGGGATGATGTTGGACGTCGTCGTGTCGAGCAGGATCGTCGTAGTCCGTTGTCGCCATCCGTCGGGGCTAAATGTGCATTGTACAGTGTAGATGTTTGGTTCTAGAGCTTTAGTGTCCTGCCATACTGCTATTAACAACACTAATAAGAGGAAGACTGGAGCAAAATCTGTAGAGGAGCCACTCTAGCGGAAATAATAGTTACCAAGAACAAAGGGCAGCTGTACATACTTGTACTGATGAATTCCGTCGTTTTGTGCTATATATTTTTATACCAGAATGCTGAAAAAGAAATCTTTGGAGTCACATATATTGTTCTACGCTTAGATTCTGTGCAATCGTGAGAACTAGTTCGGAAGAAGGCTGAAGCAAATCGCAAATATCGATCTCATGTTTGACAATACAGTTTATTCAATCTGCCAGATTTGTTTTAAAAAGAGTGTTACCTCCAATCAAACGTTGAAAGTTAGAAGAAATTTTCGGAAAAATAAGGTTTAATTTTGGGAAATCGATAAATCTAACGGATAGGAACGTCGCAATGAAAATAAACCTTGTGATGTAGATAGAGATAGAAAGAACATGCAAGTGAAAAAGAAATTTCCAAGCGGAAATCAGGTGTAACTATGTGAAACATTCCCTGTTGTTAGTTAAGAAAAAAAAAAAACAATCACCTATAGCCAAAATCACGGAAGAAAATCATGGTTGGTAATCGTCTTTATATAACGAGTGTCTCTTCCGTCCTGCCGTCCTGAATCGGAACGTTCCGTCGGAGAAAATTTCATTTTGAAGGACTCTCCCCTTATAACTAACCCACGTCGGATTCGGATGTGATTGATCGGGCAAAGGATTCGAGGGACCCCGAAGAGCAAAGAAAATCGTTGGAAAAAAGAAAACGGCCCGTGACAGTGGAAACTAGATACATTTGGAAGCTTCGGTGTCTGTGAGAATGTTTGAATTCTGCTCTCGACCGAGAGGAAAAACGCACATTTCCAAGAGCACTATCTAGTATTGGAGAGCAGGAGGATTTTCGCCTCAGAACATTGCGTGCATGGAAGGCGTCATTTCCATCATCAAGCTGCCGAACTCTCGTCTAAACAAAGTGTTTAATTATGTAACATCAGTTTGTGGTTTCTCCCAGTGGGAAAACAACTTTTAATGCCAGAATTGAGTGAGGTAGCCCAGCTGGATGATGTGCTCGGTTATGGTTTTCACCTGGATCCGATTTGACGGTCATGAATGAATCGGGGTTTTTCATTCATATCTGCATGTTCTATGGTTGGTTTGGGTTTTAAATTATGTAACATCAATTGTTCCCTTGGGGCTGCGCTGTGTAATCTTCTTCGGAGCAGCTGTGGCCTGTCCGGTTGGCCAATGTCGGCATTAAGGCGAGATTTATCCCCTTTCCTAACGAGGCAAGAGTATCCCGTGTTGAATCGGTGCCAACGAGAGGTGTTCAAGATAATAACTACTGCTGTGATCGTGTGTCTTTGTGAATATACGGCTTCTACACATGTTTTATTGTTCCGTTTGGAATAATTTAGCCATAACTGCTGCACCTGGGTTTGACATTGCAGAACATTTTCTGGCGTCGAACATTAGTACGAAGCTGGGAAGTGGATCACTGCGGTATGAAGGGCACAGTTTATGTGTATGTGGACGTGTTTTTGTTTCGTCGATTAGAGAGCAAGGTTGACATGGATTTTGGGATTTTGTTTTGGCAGCAAATGCGTTTAGAAGGATGATGGGGCTTCCTGAGGTTTTGACTAAGGCTGAGTGCTTGGAATAGCACAGCAAATTTGTCATAATCAGTTTTCCAAAGAGAAGTGGAATCTCGTCGATTCAAGTCCAATAAGTCAAAAAATTATTTAATCAAATTGAAAATAGGTTACTTTCGAATGAACTTATTATAATGCCTGAATAAATCACAATATTTTTTACAGTGTATAATTCACACGGACACATTCTCAGATTTAAGCTCTTTGACCTTGGCTAGTTGCATGCCCATTTGACCTAGCTAGAACGGTAATTGTACGTGATATTTTATGCTGGTTTTTTTCTGTTGTATGCAAGCTTGCAAAACAATTCATTGTTTACGAAGGATGTCCACAGAAACACGTTTTCATGTTTCTACCTATTGCAGCAAAGGAAATAGTATTTGAGTCATTCGTATACCGTTAAATAGAAAGTTGGGTAAGATGCGACATGTACAAAGCTGCTATTATACAGTACGATCGACTTTGATTGACTGATTAAGAGAAATACACTGACAGAATTGTTTCTTAATACGAACCGTTAGATTTTGCTAAATTAATTAGTTGAGATACCGTGCTGTGGAGGGTCCTTAAACCTGGCCAATTATTTGATAGCTCAATTTTCCAAAACTTAAAATGTGTAGAATAATTGTTAACGGTGACGTAAGCTTACGTTCAAACTTACGCGCTAATAACCGAACGATATACTATGATAAGCAATTTATAAAACTGTTTAGATTTATAAACAAAGTTTCCGGATAATAATGCAGCAAGGTATTGGCAAATATGTATCTTAGTCCCAACTTGTACTGTGGTACTTGTACTTATTGATTTGTCGGATAATCGGATAATGCGACACAATTGACTATCATTGGGCTTGTTCATAAACCACGTAGACAAATCTCAGATCCACCTCCCCTCCCCCTCGCAGACTGATCTCCATACATGTTTTTGAAATTTTGTATGGAGCATGGACTTGGTCAACCCGCCCTCCCCAGAAAAGTACGTGGTTTATAAATAGTACCACTTTTACCTTCGATTTACATTGATGACGGTTGGTAGCGTTTCGACTAAACAATAATTGGGAAACAAATAGGCTCGGAAGATTCAGCTAAATTTTATCAGTACCCTATCTATGAGATTACAAATTGTTATGATATCTCAAGCCTACTTGCAGTTCCTGGCAGTTCAAAGTAGATCTTTCGACATCTCGTTCAAAACAGTTCCAGCAATCTAAAAGTTTCCTTATTTTCGAGGGTTTCAAAGTTCAAAAAGAGTCAATCATACATTTTTCAAAGTTGAAATTCAGGAAAAGATCTTTGGGGAGCTTGGACGACATCTAATGTTAGTAGGTCGTGTTCTACCACGTGGATTTTCGGACCAATTTTTTTTTGCATTCTGAAATTCAAGCGTTCGATTCCCGATACAATCGATTGTCTTTTTTTATAGGAATTTCGTACCTGGAAGTATAAGCGTACGATTGTACTTGCCCACATTGTACGATTGAATGTCTGGAAAAGCAAAAAAAGCCTAATTAAGAACTGTGAGATAGGAGGGCAAGAGCTTTTACATCTATCATGTAGATACAAATGTACAGTGACGGACAATACAATGAGACCAAAGCCCGATATTCATATAAAATGGTGATGTTTGGGGGCTTGTCTTTCATTTTACCATGCACCAATTGAGCTGAAAGTTTGGCTAAATCTAGAAGTAACCTGTATTTTAATCTGTATTCACCGAAAATGAAAATATCGATTCTCAAAATTGAGCATTATTTATTGGAAATCAGAGGTGGTCTTAGTGTTTTGTCGAAAGAGTGAATTGTATAGATGAACGACATTTCTGAGGATAAAGTCAAAATTTCATTTATCGACAGCAGATAATTTCCCATTAACGCGGAGACTCTAGGATTGGACAGGACGGCAACAATCAAACTTCAGCTAAATTACTTCTCGGGAAGATGACAGACAAAGCACCAGACATGACCATTTTGTAACTGTTACCTGTTAGCTGTTTTGCACACTCGATTGGGAATCTGTGTCGCTATATTTTTAGCAACAAATGTTAGCAGCGTTGGAAAAGTCCATTACATTTCTTTGCTGAACTTAGTAAAGATATCACGAACTCTTCCAGCGCTAGCGGTAAGTGGTGTGTAGTAATTTCAACTAATTTGTATTAATTTTCCTATAACTTGTCCCAGAAGTGTAATTTATGATTATGGTGTATTATGAAATAGTAGCCTTGACTCATTCTACAACTTTGCCTAACAATTCACTGCTGTAACTGTAAAATCTGAAGTGTTATATTCACTGTCATATTCAAATGATATCCAATGGTTGAATATCATTTGAATGTTTTGATGTTTCGGTCGCACGCATTGGATATCAAAAGTAGACCAATACATTGTGACACAAATTTATGAAAATAATCAAGCGCAACATTTTTATCCTACATAATATTTTGAAAATCAGCTACAGGAACGAGTTGTCGGCAAATGAATCGTATTGAGCCCAAATGACTATTTGCACCACTTGTCAGTCGATATTAATTGCATTTGATGACGCATAGATTAATTTCGTTTGATGAACTTTTGGCATAAAAAACTAGGGTATTCAAATCTGTGAGATGTATCTCAAACGAATTTTTGTTAAATTTTTCATTTGTTGTTTTTTTAAAACATGTTTTCTTTTCGCCCCAGCCTATAATGGTAAAAAAGTGACTGAATGTGGCAAACATTGTATTTACCACATAAAACGATTGTTATGAAAAGATTGTGATACAGCATCAAATTTCGGCAAATTTGACATATTTTTAGGTTTTTTTTTTTTTCATTTTGTGAGATGTTATAACTCTGTTTGTCTATGAATTTATTAGGGACAAAGGATCCTCCCTTAGCTCAGTAGGTAACGGCGCAGCTACAAAGCAATACCATGCTGGAGGTGACTGGGCTCGATTCCCTGTCTGGTCTAGGAATTTTTCGTTAAGGACAATTTCTCGACTCCCTTGGCATAGAGGTATGATTGTACTTGCCACACAATCATACTACTGCAAGAAATCGTACCTTGCATAGGAAGCTGTCAAATAATAACTATGGAAGTGAATTTAGAACATAGTTATGATAGCAAGGAACAAGCGAAAGGTGAAAGTAATAAACTTGAAATACTGAAGAAGTAGAAGAAGGGAGAGCATTCAGAACTCTAAGTTGAGAGAAAGAAATAAGCAAATTGTGAAAACAATAAGCTTGAAATGCTAAATAAGAGGAAGAATAATACAGAAGGTTGTAATAGCACATTCAGATCAGCGTCAAACAGACGTAAAACAGATTCTCTATTTAAAAAAAATAACAACATTGTTAAATTTGACTACCATTCGTAAAGCTAAAATACGTTCAAAAGCGTTTGCATCTTAGTTTTCATTGAAGTTCGATCGATCGTTAGAGGTTTGTTGGCAAAGAGTATACAATTAATTCCTAATATTTGTATCTACAATAGATACCTTGATTAAAAAGTTCCACATAAATACACATTAAAAATACAAGATTGCACATCAACATCGATATTGCTTCGTTCAAAGTAGCTCCCATCGACTGCAACTAATTATGCCAGCGCTTGATCCAATCATCGAAAAATTTTCTTATATTCTGTTTGCGGTATGAATATCAGAGCCATCTTTGATTTATCGATTTTTTCGATTTGTTGCACACCAACCACTCGCGCTTGATGTCTCGATTGCATAGCATACTCACAAATTACGTTCCGTCTCCAGTAATGATCCGTTTGATGAATGTTGGGTGAGATTTGGCCTTGGAAATTATTTATTTTGTGACGTCAACGCGGCCCCTTTTTAACATGAAATTTCGGTCTTACGGCACCAGCTCTGCAGCGACACGTCTGAGGCCCAAATCATTAACCAAAATGTCTTGAACGGATACAAAGCAATTTTCCACCTGCTCTTGCCAACTCTCGCAATGATCAACTGACGTGGTCTACGGTCATCAGTTCTCTGATTTTGTAGATGTTATCGTCGGTTTTTCGATGTCGATTGTCTACCATTTCTTTCATTATCGTTCACGGACTCAAGGCCACTTCTGCAACGTCCGTGTCACAGTAATAAACGACTTTTTTTTTTCAGAGTATCGTTGCGAAACACTTTTCCAACTTTTACAATGTCGTCGCACCATTGAAACCGTTTTTAGTTTTGAATATAATACAATCTTGTTGTTGCAAATTCAATTTCATTCTGCAAATTTTACAAAATCAATCACAGACAATCGTAGATGTACTCAATACGGCGTAACTTTAACAACTGTCGAATCGGTGAATAACGCTCAATTCGCGTGATATTTACCTGGTTTTGATCCAACAATTTGTTCAACTATATCCGAGCTGAAAATAATCGTAGAAGGATGTTTAATTAAAATGAGAGAACCAGTTGGGTTGGACGCAACTGGTCATTAACGTCGATTGAAGGAGTACATTTTTCGTTATTTGATAAAACGAGCAGGAACATCGTCGTTAAATATTGCGAATTTGCCTGTAATATAATCAAAAACCGATAAAAAAATTCCAATATCATAAAAGGTTTTGGTTTCAAGTCGTTCGAGGAGAAAATGATTGTTTATTTTAACGATGCACAATAACTCCAACTTTTAATTGCAAAATTGCCGTTCATTCCCATTCTTGACCAATCTATTTTGCTGGAAGGTGTTCAATCTAACGCAATTTGTCGACGATTGATATTACAGAAAAAAACTGTGTGCAACAAGCCTCTAAGTGGCTATTGGAAGCAGCTTTAATCCGGCAGCTAGAAAGTTATAGCTCAGTTGCAGATCCAGCAACCCATGTTTAAATCCGGGAAGAGTCACGCCCATTCCGAGATCACTTTCAAATACAGTATCATCGCATGCAAATATCATCGACATTATTTGGATAAGAGTACTACAATACATCTAAAGTTTCTAAACCAGGCACGTTCGTCGTATGATTTGATAATAGGTGTTTGTCATATATTAATAATCAGATAGATGTCACCAAAGGTCGCGTCTAAACTTGCTTGTTCAGTCGTAGAAATGAACATTTTCGATGTTGATTCGTTATTAATGTCATGCACTCGCGACGAAATGGATACAATCTTCATATTTGATTTACGTTGCTAAAGTGCATGTTAGAAATGCAACCAGAATTTCGAAAACGGAGCTCAGTGTACCTGAAATTATGTGCAAGTCTTGTACGCTAAAAACGCTCAATTTAACCATCTATAATGTCACCACACTGTTTCTTCCTCTACGTTGCTATCGACGCTTGAGCTAGATTCATTTTTCTTTTCTCGTTTGAATGATATTACTTTCATGATCCTAACATTGGCTCTCAAGCCCAGCCGATTGTCACACTGAGACTCAGATCAACAGCAAAACCCTGAGCTGTTGAAATAAACGTTAGAACTTGCTGGCAAAAGGGGGATGCTTGGCAAAAGTCTGTGTTTCCTGTTTCGGAATACTACCTCACAATGCCCTCCGCTCAATTTCAAACTACTTCTATTCAATTTTCACAGCCTGCCGTGAGCTAACTGGAGCTATCAGTACTTTCTCTTCACAACTTTGTTCTAGCAAAAAAAAATGCTGTCTACTCCTGTCTACTGCTGTCTACAAGCCTCAACTGGTGATGAGGGATTATTTCCTTCTCAAAACAACATCATCACGTTAGAACTTTGATTTCTTTTTTTAATAGAGAGTACTTTTAAACGCAAATATGCTGAAATGATACATTTGCGAGTGGTTTATAAAATTAGTCCCTGAGATTGCTAGAAGTACCCATCCTAGAAAGTTCAGAAGGAAACTTCCCAGAGCGTCAGGAAGAGACTTCCTCGAAAAAAATTCCTATCCAAAGATCAGGCAGAAACTCCTTAGAAGTATAGGGTTGCTTGTTAAAGGTTCAATCAGTAGTAA
>JASCZW010011200.1:0-32978 GCA_034211315.2 Aedes japonicus | reverse complement strand
GTTTTTATTTGTTGTTTTGCAACTGTTTTGTGTTAAATTATTATTTTATGACTCAAATGCATATAGATTATCATGAGTTGAAGTTGAAATAAATATAACTTCAATATTTAACTACCAATTTGCGAAGAAATATAAGATTTTGCTCCAGTCAACTATCAAGCCTTTGGCCTTGCGCACAAACCAGTGACAGCTTAACAAAACTAGCATTTGCTGGAAGTTTTCGGGAATCACAATAAGGGAACGTTCACGACCGCGTCACGCAAAAATGTTTTTCAACCCTCCTCCTCCTTGTCACGTTTTTGTATGGACCTTCATTTTTTGTATGGATGTCACGTTTTCCAAGCCCCCTCCCTCCCTTACCGCGTGACATAATTAATGGAACTTCCCAAGTACTTAGGCGACTTATGTTGTGTGTGCCAAAGAAAGAAATAGAGCAAAACGAAGCACCAAACTGGCTTAATCTGTGAAACCGAGGGCTCGAAAGCTGTACGACAAATTGCTGACCAAATCGGGCTGTGTTGTTATGGACGATAGAACCTATATATTATGTTCCTGGATCATGGAATGAAAGCCATTTGCACCGGAAAACTCGGCACGAAGGTAATGGTATGGCAGGCCATTTGCGGATGTGGAAATTACCCGTTCATACAGAACGACAGACACAATGAATGGTCAAAACAACGTGAAAGAGTGTCTGCAAAAAAAGGTTGCTACCCTTGATCAAACAGCATAACAAGCCTACAATCTTTTGGCCTGATCTTGCTTCCTACCATTACTCTAAATATGCTTTAGAGTGGTACAAAAAGAACAATGTCGCATTTGTACCAAAAGAGATGAATCCACCAAACTGCCCAGAGATTCACCCTATCCAAACTTTCTGGGCTTTGACAACCTTGCGGATGGTGTTGAAAAACTTAAGATAGATTGGAAAAAACTGCCCTGGGATGCATAGTTGACGTAAGCGCCAAGATGACAAAAATTCACTTTTTTTTGCATTATTTACCCTATAATACATTTCCTCCAAGTACAAAAAAAAGTTTCTTCGAAAAATTGTGAGATAACTTGAAAAGAACGGTTTGACATAAGCGCCATTTGATCGCATGAATGACGTCTCTGCACATATCTGTTGACCCATAGCTATGCATAGCTGACCGTACACATCACGGGTGGCTGTAAGCGAAGTTGAATGCACTAGGGAGAGCAGATTGGAGATTACATACATACTTGCCATCTATCGATCTCTGGAAAACACCTGGCCGGTTCCTTACAATCAGTGGGGATACTGTATCCTTCGTACTGTCTACTGCCCTGGAGATGAAAATGGGATAAAATTGATGGATTTTATTCCGTGGCGAGAAAGTGAAAAGGAGCCTGGAATTCTGATATGTAATCAAAATCACAGGTCGGAAATGCATAAAGAACTAGCAAGTGGGTGTTGAAATTGACGTTATCATTTATTGTACACGTTTCGAAAGCCCACAGCTTTCTGAGTAATTACCCGACCAGGAGGGTATAACATATAAATAACAAAATTATAACAAACCTTGTTACGACTAACTGATTATGATATGAATTTGTTTAAGAAGTTTTCATCGGAATAATTGTATAACATACTTATAACAAATTGTGATATAATGCCCCGGGAGGCACAATCTGCGTAAAGAAATAAATGAACTCTAAAACTAGCTGATATTATTTTCCTACATCGTATCAAAAATGTTTCATGGTTTGTTTGTTTATGTGATATCTATATCATAAATCGCTATGATTTTGTTACCTCTAGGAGATTTTTTGTTACAATTTCTGTTATTTTAACAACATCCACGATCTAAATTCAAACAATCTCTGTTATAAAAACAGCGTAATCGAATAACAACACTAGAAATAATTTTGTTATTTCAGTCTTGGTCGGGTAAAGGCCGCCATAACACCACCTCGGCCTTCCTTAGGGCCTTTAAAATCGTATGTGTATGCGCGCAGGATTACAAAGCAAGACCATTTTGAAAATGCCTGGGTTCGATTCCCGGCACGGTCCAGGCAATATACAGGAAGGAAATTCTCTCGACTTCCCTGGGCATAGAGTATCGTTGTACCGGCACAACACAATGATACGAATGCATAAATGGCAACTTTGGCATAGAAAGCTCTCAGTGAACAAATGTGGAAGTGCTAGGCGATCGACTTTTTTCCAGACACGAGACGGTATTCTGGTAGTATATAGCATCGGCCACGTCTTTTCAGCAAATGGTTTTCCACCACAATTGGCCACCCAATGATTATTGGGAATTTCCACCGTATGCAACCGATCGGGCTCTTATATTATCTATTGCTTGTTTCTAGTTCTAGCGGTTTGTTTCTCTCCCAATACTATAGCAATAGGTAGTATAAGGGCCCGATCGGTTGCATAACCTTTTGTCAGTCAAGAGATTCCCCCTTGCGTATCCTGCATGGGGTAGTATGACAAAGGGTTATGTGCCTGATCGGATACTACCGTTCAAATGCCCTCCGCTCGTTTTCAAACTAAAATCTTTCAATTTCCAAAGCCTGCCGTTCCCTATACGGATCTATCAATACACTTTCACTTCATGTCTTTCCGTTCTAGCAATAAAATTACTATCCCACTCCTAGCGCTTCGCATGGAGATGAGAAATTATCTGCTGCTGCAAACTTCATCAAATATCGTTACTTCCGCGCTGGGAAGAATACAAAAAATAACAGTCAAAGTGTATGTTATTTCAGTCAAATTTACTACGTTTATGGTTCAGCTATCAATATTTGTGGTATATTTGACAGACTTCATGTTGACATCAACCCCACCATTGATTTAATCACAGGCATGGTAAAATCAAATTTATAGATAAATTTATAGTCAGGTGAAATTTTTTGGTTTTACTTAGAAATGATAGTTTCTACTGCGAATTTTTTTAGCGTGTAGTTTAATCCAAACTGTATTACTGTTTGAAACAAATACACACAACCTGATTTTTTAATCAAGATGATAATTACTTCACGCATTTTTAAAATGTCAACGCCAATTTTATGAACACATTATACGCATTTTAAACTTCTTTAACAGCAATATTTACTCATAAATGACATGGTCACGGGTGTTCAAACTACGCATTTTTAACATTATAAAAACGAGTAAAAAGCTTTTCTTGACATATGCACAGTATATTAATTAATGAGTTAATGCAATAAAACCCCTCAATGGTTTGGTGACTCGTATGGTAATCAATAATAATAATTGCAAGCCGTAAATCTCGCATTCTTTCCAACAGGCGATCTTTTTCCTATCCTGCTCAAATTGCAGCAAACCATAGTTGCTTTTTTCATGACATTCGCAGCTGGCAACAAGTTGAAGTTGCAGCGAGTTTTTCAGAAATCGTTTTCTTAGTAAGGACCCAGGGAGCAAATCTCTCGGACACTATGTGGCAACACCCTGAAAAACACACTCGCCACCTCCTGAAAGATAAATTCATTACTGACACCACTTACATGAATCGATTGTTTGTTTTCTTGTTATTTTATTTCTCTCACGCTTTCACTGATGTGATTCAAATGATTTGTTAGTGTACGCGGATTTAACGTCAAAAAAGGCATGGTTGCCAAATAACATAAATTTTTAATTGTAGTATTTCCAGATATTTTGAAACACTGAAACACCTTCCAACACCCCGGAACACCTTCCGACACACTGAAACACAATCACAACGTGGCAGATTGACTAACGCTCTGTTCTCACTACAACTTCTATTACGTGGTATAGATTCCCTAGTAGCACACTTGTTGCCATACGGAGTGTTAGTTTAACAATTTGAGATTTGTTTCAAGTTGCCTGCTGAGTTCTTTTTGGAATATTACGCTAGGTAAAACTAATGCTGAATAGCTTAGTTTGAGCGTGCGCATTTAGTAGTTGCCGTGGTTCTCGTTTATGGCGCCACAAGCGCAAAAAAGGATCGCCTGAAAAAAATTGAAGTGACTTATATTGTTAATATACTATATTTACGCTTAACTTTGAGAATAAACTTTCAGTCATGTGCACGTTCATTCGCATAAGTTACGGGTTATGCGGCGTATGCGTTTTAAACATGATAAAAAAATGAAACTAACATGATAAAAAAATTTAAACTATTCTAATTATCTATGAACATTTGTCCATAATTGTAAGTAACTGCATTTCAGGTAAAACCCGGAAAAACGCGTTTCGTCAACAATCATGCTACGTGGTGACATGGTGGCTTCGTCAACTATGCATCCCAGGGCAGAAAAGTGGTAAAAATGGTAGGAGAAAAGCATTTTGCAAAAGCTTATGGGTAGTGTTAAGGGAAAAGTTAGAGACCTCGCCTACCGTACGAAAAATCATGCAAATTGAAATGAAGATGAAAAAGAAAACATTGTTATTTACTATGTTTGAGACAAAAATAATCGTTAATCACAGTATGCTCTTTTTTATTTGAGAAAGAAGGTGTATTTATATTTTTCGGGACAGTCTTTATGTATATTTTTTTCCAGCGCAGTTTTTGTTTACTCATATATATACGAATGAAAATTCGTTTCAGTAAGTTATTTATCTTGCACATACAATCTTGTGAAACGGGACTACAAATCTCGTCGTCAAACACCAAATTAGGAATTTGGACCCTTTACCATGAACCTCCTTGCAAAAAACCAGCCAGACATCCAACCTCCTCAAAAAAGCTAACCCCTATCTGCGTCATATCAACTGCAGTTCCTGTGGATTGCTGCTCAGTACATCATCCAAAAAGATACGCAAACAAATTGAACAATTTCGGAAACAAATTGTATGTTTTTATTGCAATTATCTGGCTGTGGGTAATTGCTGTGTATCTTTCCAGGCCGGCCACAGCACTGCAAGTCTGGAAGTGTGCACCACCACGACCGCCATTAAATCGAACTAGAACCAGGTGTATGCAGCCGAAGACTGGGAAGAGGAGAGGGGGGACTTCCAACCGCTGCTCGCAAAATGAAACATGATACAAAATTGCAACTGCCGTCATTTGCCATCCTTCCGGTTTGGTTCAAAATCGTCCGTCTAAGTGCGGTTTGTTGGTTGGCTTTGACTCACCCGTCGTCGCGTAGATTCCAAACGAACCTTTCGATTGGTTCGACGACTTACCGGTGCCGTCGAATGCAAATTGAAAATCTAGATAAATTCAGCGCAATTGTCTTATTATCTACTTTTAGCGACGGAAATTGCTCGAAACGACATCTTCTCTCGTTGGAGACTTGGCGAACAGAAACACATCACTAATTTATTTACGGTACAGCAATCAATTTACTGCACGTTTACTTGCAGGAATATATGCAAAACAATCTTCAATTGATTCAAAGTGACGTTCATTTCTATGAACTCCCCTAGACACTGCAAACCCAGACTGATTCGTTAATTTTATATGCAACATTTGCGGAGTAATATTCATCGCTGGTGCACACATATTTATCCAAGAAAAAGTCTGCATTTCCACTGCCTTCCATGAATGTGTACATATGCGTGTATAATTTGTTGTTGTTTTAGTTGAGTGTTTTATTCAAATAATAGGCAGTTATTGAGGCCTCCGGGACGTTCCCAGGTCTTATCGAGCAGAACACGTCCATCATCGTTTTGCCACTGCCGGTCGCTGCCGCCGTCACTCGAGTGGTTTTATTTATTTATAACCCAATATGGGATATGGTAGGCTGATTTTGCACTCAAGTCCCTACTGATGATGGCACGGGATAGGGCCAGAACGCACGCACATTTTTATTTTTCGCAAGCCAATAACAGGGAGAGAAAACCATCGGTTGTTCTGTAAATAAAACAATGAAACCAAATGTGTGGTAGCCTCGAGGGAGGAACGTGAAGTGCTGAGAAGTTTAGCTTTTTAACGGCTGACATATTGATGGGGGAGAACTTGAGCAAATAGAGAGTCCTCGTTCATGCAATGCCGTAGACTGCATATTTTTTCCATTGTCAAATACAGTCAACATTCAGTTTCTCGATATTGCTGCCTGTTTCCAACAATCAATAGGAAACTAGCGATTTAAAATTGGTTCACTGTTTTAGGAACCATTTTTTTTACCTTTATAGTATATCCCGTATTCTTTGTTTAGTGCATGTTGAGTTACTTCATCACTATTGAGAAATGGTGAAGTATTCGATGTTGTCACAAAGAACAGACATCTATACTAGAATATCTTTTACAAAAAATCTTGTGTACGGATTCAAATTAAAATACGTAGAAACACTACTGCCATCTTTTGGGATGTTACCACTTGCTATTTGATCACGGTATCCATGTATGTTTATTTCTCGCACCTTACTGCTTTACGCACAACCAATGAACCTTACTCATATTTGAGTAATGCTGACTAAATAATTGAATAAAAATTGTTCCTCAATGGTTTAATACAAAAAACAAATCGCTTTTTGGAGAAACCTAGCGGACGGTCTTGAAAATTGATCTGACTTTTTTCTGGCTAAATAGGAACAGTTTAAATGAAAAACTGAGATATAATTTAACCATCCACTTTTTTGAGATTTTGATTGAACAGTACCCAATCATGAGCAAAATTCGTTCACGCGCCTGAAGCACAGAGGAACTGAACTGTCAAAACTTTTCAGTTGAAGAAGACAATTTAAAGTGAGTCTGAACTTCCCAGTGGAATACCAGTTACAAATGTCAGTTAATCAAGTTAAACCAAATCCATTTATCAATGTCAGTTAACCTGCTTTTAAATAAATAATGCATCAGAATTTGTTGATCTGGTTGAAATACGTTGTTTAATTCTATTTATATATCATTTTTTTACAGATAAATTCATGCGGAATGCATTTCGGTTCCTTCTGTTGCCACGTTAATTTTTCAACACAATTTTGTGCTGGAACCGCACCGCTCTCAAAAATCTTTGAATGAATGTGTTAAAAATATAATCCACAAGTCTCTCGAAGCACGATCTACTTGCCCTGAAAGCAAAAGAGTTGTAATCAAGATTTGCTTACAAACGTGCCTTGACGCCTTTTCTCTTTTCATACAGAAATTGCCGAAACTTCAGTTTAAAGCATCACAATGCCACCAATCCAACAGCATACAACATATTATTCGGGATATGCACGGGACCTGAAGAAATAGATGACTTCGATAATACAAATGAGCAATCGTCGTTCTCTAGGATATCGTCGTCATGCCGTACTGTTAATTTCACACGACATTTCAAGAACATTAGGGGTGAATTCACAAAATTTAATGTGGTACTTACAAATCTGCATCCTTGGGAAGACTGTAAAAAGATTTTCCCCGGGTAATACCTTGCCTATTTGCACGCCAATAGAATGCACACTTACGGCCCATGTCGTTTCCATAAACAATGTTTTGCTAATGATTTTTTTTTACATTTGGGCTACTAAAGGATGTCCCACATCAAATTGCATCACGGAAAAAACGCCGTAAAAAGTATTTTACGTGGGTATTTTCGCTTGAAAATTTGAGTAGAAATATTTTAAAGTGTTTTTTGTGGTCGTTTTTTATTGCTGTCACTTTTTTGAAATGGTGAAAAAATGGCGTCACCCGAAAAGCAACGTTGCGAATTGATTTTGCGCACGCATCTTGAAAATCTTCAACTCTCTCATCGGGACATCGGAAAACAACTCGGAATCGCAATGCTTCGATCAGGGATGTGGCAAAAATGTTGAATCGGTCCAAGACCAGGAGGGACTATAAAGTGCAGATGGCTCCACATCGTAACGAATTGTAAAATACGGTGGAAAAGTCACACCCCGGACACTGTACGACCCAGATGCTGACGAAGCCTCATTGTCACATCATGGATGATGAGACTTACGTCAAGGTGGACTTCCGGGGCTACTGTTCTTCACCGCCCAGAACAAGTTTGATATTCCGGAGAAAGTAAGGAAGCAGAAACTTTCAAACTTTGCCAAAAATACATGATTTGGCAAGCGATCCGCTCATGTGACAAACTGGGACTGTAAACCGGGAGATCTACCTCAAGGAGTGTCTACTGAAGCGTCTGCTTCCTCTGTTGAAGCAACACGAGGGTCCTATGACCTTCTGGCCGGATCTAGCTTCGTGCCACTAGTCAAATGTTGTCCTGGAGTGGTGAAGTGGTGACGTCGTACGGCTGAGAGTTAAAATGTTTTCAGAGGATGCAATGTTCGTCATCGATTTGTACTGGCTTGGTAGGGCTCTTTTGGCCGGCCCGAACACAGGGTCAGGACGACTGAAGAACGCTGGGTGCATTATCTCGACTATGCCGCCGGGAGGCTCAGGAGCTTCCAAAAAGCCATATGATGTGCGCCGTGGGATCGTTGATATTGATTGGTGCGTAGCGCTTGACATGCTTGAGCTGCAAGGCGAGAGAACGTCAGAGCAGAGAATGCGCTTATTAAATGGGTACTTGCCTAGAAGGGCAATTTGGAAGTCCCCGTCTCCAGCACTGAACACTGCATTTCTAGAGGGCTCGGGAATCAGCGCGACTGTGCCAGGTGGATAGGGGGCTTCCGAAAAGCCAGATACGATGCGTCCTGGGATGAGTAGCGTTGGTTGAATTAATGTAGCGGTATCTGTAGATCCCTGTCTACTGTTTGCAACTTTTAAATTTGGAACATTGAGAGCGGCATGGTGGTCGGCGTGAGTTTCACCATTCTCATTGAGCAACTTTTGGTTTGTTGACTTTGACGGTAGGGCGATTCGACTTATGTGCAGAAGCAGCTGGAGTGGAAGCGTTGATTCGAGTTGCATCTCTTAATGGGTTTGACGATGGCTGACTGGAAACTATTTGCACACGTTTGTTAGAGCCTACGGTAAACTTCTCCGGAATATGTGCAATAGAGCTGTTAATTTTGTCAAGCACCTTAAAAAGGGATATCTCTTCGCAGGATCTTGAGCGGTTTATCGGATCATCAGCACGGTCGTCAAGGATGAGCTGATCAATATTCTGTGAGAAGTTTTTAGACTGATTCGGTGGCTTTGAATGTTGAGTACCTTAAAGCATTTTGTTGATTTTTCGAAGATTATCTCCATAATATCCAAGCCTTTTCATTGAATCAGTACGGATCAATAACTCACGTAATGCTTTCATTATTGTCCGCTAGCGATCGTACACAGCAGGGTCAAAGTTCACTCTGCAAGTTTCACAGAACCACAAAAATACCTTCACTTGCCGTCCTGGATGAATTGTGTGATTTCGTCAATCCAGCGCAAGTTTGATGAAAAACCACGCTAAAAAATCCACTGCATTTGATCACTCTTCTTGTGTCAGAGGGTGGTTTGGAGCATACTTGACATGTTTCCGATGGCATGTTGAACAATTTAACAGTTGAGTCGAAGCACCACAATGTAACGGTAAAAACGGTAATCGCCTATCGACATGCAACTTTCGCTACTGGTGATGGGGAGATTCTTACTTTTGCTGATGACGCTTCGGAAGACCGACGGCAAATCGGAGTATGCAGACAATGGACTTTAACAATTACACGATATTTTAGGCACAATGTATGCATATGGTGATAATAGGCGGAACAGATTCGGAAATTCAAAACAAACAACAGCTAATTGACCGAGGCAATTACACCGTGTCAGCGAATACATGCGAACGACCGTGGCACATTGTTGTTGTTATTGTGCAGAATTTTTATTTTAAACAAAGACGTAGTTTTACGTCAAAAAATATAATGAGCCTTTTCATCCACCCTATCTTTGAAGCATATAAAGCGGTTTGAGCTACCGTCATTGAAAATTTATTTTCGTAAATTCTAGGATTTTTTTTTCAATAAGGTGAATCTAACAATGGGAGATCCTCTCCTCTCTCGCTCTCTTTTATTTATTACAGCGCCATTATAAAACTTTTTAGGGATTCTTTAGTACAGATAGTAACACAACAGTGCTGGCTAGCGTACTCTATAAATAGTAGAATGAAAAATGTAAAGCTGAATGAAATATGAATGAAAGAGAAAGTTATCAAAGAGAGTCTCTCAATTTCAGATTTGCCCTAATGAAAAAAAACCCTAGAATTATTTCTTACTCGTTACGTAAACATGGATTTTTTAAATAAAACAAATAGCGCGTATATTTTATGAAATATTCATACTGCTTTTTATTTGGTGAAATGCTATCATTACACCTTTTTGTATAATGCACGTAATTAATTCCGTGAAGACCAGCCAATCGGTGCTTCTTTTTTATTGTACTCATGCATGTGTGTGTTGCTGCTGCGATGAGCGGGAATAATGTATTTATCTCAAAATAAAAATCTTCGCGCTGTGCAGAATGATAATTTCATACTCATTATTCAAGTACCATCAAACAAGTCTCCATCTCCTAGTGAGATCAACCAACTCTTTCCGAAAATACTGGATCGAATCCCACGTAAGAAACATAAAAACAAGAAAAACGCTTGATTTTAAGCATCCCCCCGCTTGCTTGCCTAGTACCCGGGCTCATTTCTCGCCTGAACAATCATAAGGTCAAAAAGAAAAAAAAAAACGCATGTTTTAAGTTAAAATTACCCGTAACTTTTGAAGGCTAAGCTGTATTTTAAAAACTTATCGTACAAAAATGTGCGCCCTAACGTTTTCTAAACTTTGTTTGAAAATTACTTTTTCCTAAAATGTGGAACAAAAAAGTTATAATAAAAAAAACTCATTTTTCAGAGACACCTTGATTTGAAGTAGAAGAATAGATCTATCATGGTCGAATGAAGAGCTAGAAAAGTGATGGCTTGAAAAAAGTTGCTTAAAAATATATTCCCTACAAACCTTTTGCATCACCCTTCTATTGTGTTTCATCCAAAAGTTAGCAACAACGCCGCCCCAGCGGTAAAGTTTGGAACTGCACTATTATCACCACAAGATACAAGACACCATGATTCGGAAACGTAACCCTCAGGAGTTATTAATTTTGCCGTGAAAAAAGACTTTTCCGACCACTGTGAGTCGTCCGGCACACTCTTCTGCCTAGCAATATGAGTGGTCGTGGCAAATTTACAGTCGGATTGCAGTTCCAACTCGCTCGCATTCACCGTCTGCTCCAAAGGGGCGCTACAGCAAGCGCTTTGGTGCCGGTGCCCCGCGTCTACCTCGCTGCGGTGATGCCTGGCGGCTGAAGTCCTTGAGATGGTAGGAAACGTCGCCTGCGACAACAAGTGAAACAGAATCATCCCAGGTAACCTCAGGCTATCCGCAACGATGAGAAGCTTAACGAAAGGCTCTCCGGTGTGACCATTTCATAGTGTTTTGTCCTTTTCAAGCCGTCCTGCCGCCCAAGAAGACTGAGAAGAAAACCTAAGTTCAATCACGAAGCATGTTCCCCCCGTCAACAACTAAAACCTGTCCTTTTCAGGACGAACAAATCCATTTTCCCAACTGAAGAGTTTGTTCGATTGAAAGAAAAAACGCTGTAGCTACTTCCGGCCAGAAGATCGTAGGGTCCTCATGTTGCTTCAACATTTCTTGGCCATCTTTGAAAGTTTCTGCTTCCTTACTTCCTCCGGAACATCATACTTGTGCTGGGTGGTGTCGAACAGTACCCCAAAAGCTGCCGTAAGTCCGCCTTGACGTAAGTCTAATCATTCTTGATGAGACAAGGAGAATTCGGCAGCATCTGGGTGTACAGTTTCTGGGCCCGTGACATTCCCACCGTATTTTGCCGCTCGTCACGATTTGGAGCATTTTGCACTTTGTACGCGATGCAGTTTGATGATGGACACCCTTTACCTTATCACATCTGAATTTGTTTCATATAGGGTAGGGAACGGCTTAATCAGGGGTCACTATTTTAATCAGTTGTTAGGAAATAGGTCTAAAACTCACATATTTTCCAAATTATTTCACTTTTAATGATACGATCATGAGCATCTATCGGGCTTATGATTCGATGTATAAATCATGATTGATTACCAATTTATTACTGTCATTTTGAAGATTTATAATACACTCAGAAGCAAAAAAAGCCGAGCAAAATTTTGCTTTCAAAAAACGCCATGTTCAACCTTCTGTAACTTTGGCAATTACAAATATTTTTGGCTGAAAATATGACAACACTATGACAAAACGTATAGATCTAATGTTACCAAAATTTTATGTTGATAAATATATAAATATGAAGTTATTATAATATACGTCAAAAAAGCCGTATTTCTTTGAAAAATTTAGGTAGCCATAGTCTGAAAATATACAGAAAATAATTTGGACAAAATTCGAACTGTTTTCATTAAGTGGTTTGGACTACAGCTGGCGTTAAAGTTGACGCACCAACGTGAGTATTTCACTTTTTCACCCGATATTGATCATGCTGAAATATCGGTGCAAAAAAAGCCGAGGCAAATTCTACTAATAATACTGTACATTTTTAATATGCCACCTGAATATTTTTCAGAAATACGGATTTTTGAAATTGATGTGTCCAACAACGACTTTTTTGACGTATATTATGATAACTTCAAGTTTATATAATTTATCAACATGAAATTTTGGTCACATTAGGTATATATATTGTTCATAGTGTTGTCAAATTTTAAGTTAAAGATATTAGAAATTGACAACGTCTGGCATGAGTTTTTGGAAGCAAATTTCTGCTCGGCTTATTTGCTACTGGGTGTACATCATCTAGAAAACCGTCAGTTTCTTTCCAGCTCAAGAAGTTCGCTAAAGTTTTGCCTTTGTGTATTTTACGTTAAATCGTGTGACCGGCATGTCTTCATCAGCTCTCTCTCATAGGTTGGCTTGTTGCCAGAATGTGATGTTGAACATTAGAGCTAAATTTATTACATATTTAGATGATCTGAAATCACTATTTATCTCATGTTTCTTCCATTCATTAGAGGTTGATATATGCTTACGATTATATTGTCCATCATCTGGCTCTATCATATTCAATAAAAACAATATGTTTCGGAGCTGTACAATTGAAACCAACGAGAAATAATGCTTCGCTGTTGAGCGGCAGCTATGGCATCACTGTTGCTTTTGAGAGAGCCCATGTTTTCTCTCTTCTTTGGATGTAGCGCACCGGTATTTTAACGAGAAGTGTGCTGTCTCTTGCATTTTTTTGTTTTTAAACAAAGCAAACAAAGAGTAAATGAAATAATAAATACACATTGCCAATCTAAGGATCAATGACAAACTAAAAGTTCGGTCGTGTACGGTCTCATAACCTGCTTGTATACGAGTTTGTGATCGTAGCAATCGACATGTTTTGGTTGATTGTTTTCGAGAGCGGATGGGTAAAACGATGGAGCGGGTTTAGGAAATTCTCGAGTAATTCATGATTAGGGCCTAAAAGCCATTGGTAAACAATGACTTTCATCGTTGATCTCTCACGAATCACGAGAATCTTACTATATCCAGCAACTCCATATGGTAGAACTAAAATTCTTCTACCAGATGCTGCTTGCGTTTCACCAAAGTGATTTAAGATTCGAGAGAAATCGACGTTAAGAGTCATTGTTTACAAATGGCCTTTAACATGAATTACTCGAGAATTGAAGTTTGCAGCAAATCGTGAACTGACCTTTTTCATTTCGCCTTCGCACACATGCACGCAATCGCACTCATACAATATTGTTAGTTTTTAAACAGATTGAGAAGCTGAAGAGAACATTTTTTGATCGGAAATCAATCCCATGCTATTAAAAAGTCCCTGCAATTGGAAACTTCATTCCATGGCTATGAAGTTTACTGAGTCCAATGCTCTTTGCTGAAGGTATGTGCCGATAGACCAGAAGTAACCAGAGGGATTTATGTCTAAATATTGGCAGTTCTAATTATAGATTACATACAGCTTTATAGAATGCCTCAGGTGCTGAACAAACTGCTTAAAACCCGTCCCGTACCCATGGCGAATCGGCCATTACATTTCAAAGCATTAAAATTTCTACTATAAAGGTCTTGTTTCTTTTGGTTTTCGTTTGCAAGCACATTTTCGTATATTTCTATTGAAATATTTATCAATATGAGCATTTTACTGTGTTATAAATACACGACGACCATAGTGGGGAGCACATGCAAATAATGAATACCTAAAATTGAGTCTCCGGCTATCGTGTGACTATTTTCTGTACATCTATAATGATCACTGAACGGTTCAATGTAGTCAATTAAGGTCAATTGAAGACCATGAAGATAGTTTGTTCAGCTTAACCAGTAAAACCATGATGAGCAAAAAGTTAAGGAAATCAAGTTTATTGTATAATGTCTCAACTACTTCAAAATAAATTGATCATCAAGATTCAATTAACGAAGTATCGCTGCATTTGTTGCATTTATGATCCATAGCCTAATGAAGGAGGAAATAACAATTGATGAAGAAGATGCAAAGTAGGAAATGGTAAGATAACCAAAGCTATAAATAAACAAACTAAATTATCGGCCGAGTTCAGTCATTATTGTGTAGGAATGAGGAGAAACCAGTTCTATCGTTCACACTGGTAAACACGAATTCAATCACCAACCTACAGATCCTGCAATCTACATCGGGCCCCAACAACCCGATCCCGTGTCAAATTATCGATCATTACTCTTAATTATCTGCTTACGCACCATCGCAGTGCCAGCCAACCATGAAACCTTTAACAAACTCGTGTGAACATCAACAACCGGTACTGCGAGAACCAGTCGCAATGCAAACAATTCGCCCAACCCGTCGTCGCTGACAAGACACCACCAAGCAAGCCTCAGAACGCCCAGCGCATCATAAACAAACAGATGTCAAACTGACAGCTGACGTGCCGATGCCCTTCAGGGACCTAAAAAACCATCAATCCAAATCAGACAATCGACGATTTGCGAGTCTACCGCTCACCGTTAGTGTAGATAAACAATCGGTTAAATCCAACCTTTTCCATTCCAATTCGTACGTTGCCACGACTCATCTAATGGAAACTAAATTTCCTAAATAAACTGTATATTTTTGAAAACTGATTGCAAGACTTTTTTCGCCGTTTTTTTTCACCCATCATCGTCACGTGAAGAGATGCCAGTTTCACGATAGCTGAACTATAGGTGCGCGGAAAGCCAATTATTGGTTGAAATTTTGCTTAGGAAAATCGTTCGTGCAACATGCAAAACACTTTTCCTTTGCTCGAACAAAACCCTCATGCTTTCGAGATGACAAAAAACTCACATTCCGAGGAACACCTTGGTTGATTCAAGAAGATTGCTATTTATAAATTCAATTTGCTCAACTGATGTGGCTACCGTTACATAGATGATTCAAGAACCAAACGGAACAACATGCAATGTTTTTTTATTCATTTCAACCCAAGAATAAAAAACCGTTCCACTCTACTTATCGCATGCATCAATCGCAATCCGCGACAAGGAACCACCGGAGAGTGCTGTAAATATAGGAAAAGATACTATAAATAATACAAAACGATTTCCACCCATCCATGTTGGCGTTCGTATGAGTTCTTACCTCCTTGGTAATGAGGTTCGCTTGTCCACATGAGGGTGGGTTGAAAACAATCGGTGAAAGAAACTTTTACACAACACGTATGCCTGCTTACTGGAGTTGACTGACGGAGGGCACCTGTGCCTTAAAGTTCAATTCCAGCATGAGGGGGCACTGCCGATTCAGAAGTTGTTGTACTTAGATATGGAGCAATCAATACGGACTGTGTTTTGCAAAGGCAAATAGGTATCCTCAATTTAAACATATCAACAGATCGCAGCATGAGGTTAGTCAAGGGTTACGAAACGGTGTCCTTGAGTCTAAGGTTGCAACACACTGCAATCGATGTGAATTTTTATTAACTAGGGTAAGTGCTCCTATTGTTTTGATTCCAATTGTTTTGTGTAACTGTGTAAAACACAGCTTCAAGTATTTGTTCCTGTTCCTACTAAGGGAGTGTCCACAGTTAAATTGCATCACTTTAAACTCGCCCTCAAAAACAAGTCTCTCAGCCGATTGACAGTGACACATTAAGGGAATAAATACAATGTATAATCTTGGTTGAGGTATTTTAATTTCACTGTATTTCTTTACCAAATCCAAAAGCCCGATCTTTTTTCTTAATACCACGCATAAGAATTGGACAACGCTTGAACTGATATTTTCTTCCACTTTCAACCATGACTTCAACATTTTCTGTTCTGTAGTGACAACTTTAGGATGCTTACGAAGTTCGTGCTTCATTATAGCCCAATATGTTTCAATTGGCCGCAACTCTGGAGTGTTTGGAGGATTAAGATCCTTCGGCCCGAAATCGACACCATTTGTCTTGTACCACTCCAGAAACGGAAGCAGTCGTTTTTCAGGCATTCATTCATGTACAGGTTGTGGCAGATAATAATGCGAACATGTTCAAACTTGAGTGTTGGGTTAATTCGTGTAGCTAGTGACTTATTTCTGTCAAAAGTGTATTTGTTCATGTTTACTTTCAGTGCTGCATCAAACATTCCATTTGTTTTATTGCAAATTCTTCAAACTGTTCGCGAAAGAAGTGATCACCAGTTTGTTGCTCGTTCAGAAGAAGCCGAAAGAGATTGCCAATGTGGTAGGGTGCCATTTGGCATTGGTTTGGATGGTCCTAAGCAGCGGAAGCCGGGAAGCGGACGTCCTCGCTTTGCACGCACGCCGAACGTAATCAAATCGGTCCGTGCAAAAATTGCTCGCAACCCGATGCGTTCTATAAGAAAACTTGCAAAGGAAGCAAATATTTGGGAGAAATCACTGGAGAATCATCAAACAAGACCTGGATGCATCTTCCAGAGCCAAGAGTTCCAAATCCAAATCCAATTCAAATCCAATCCAAATCCAATCCAAATCCAATCCAAATCCAATCCAAATCCAATCCAAATCCAATCCAAATCCAATCCAAATCCAATCCAAATCCAATCCAAATCCAATCCAAATCCAATCCAAATCCAATCCAAATCCAATCCAAGTCCAATCCAAATCCAATCCAAATCCAATTCAAAACCAAGATGATTTGCCTACCAGATGGATTTTGTCTGCCTCCTCCCGGAAAGAAAACACATCCCTTCGATTTATACAATGATATATTTGTGTGAGTTAATATTATGCGATATATGATTAATAATCCTGTGTGCGTGAACGCACCAAGCAGTGTCAACTTTTTTTTTGTGATTTCGCGGGTTCCTCTTTTTATAAGACCACAGGGTAGACTCGCGTATTTAAATTTGTCTGCATAAAAATGCCCAAGGGGAAAGGGCTCACAAAAAATGAGAGAGGGAAAATCGCGGTATTTCACGAAGAGGTGGATTGACCGGTCCGGATCAAATTGTGTGCAATTTTCTTTGCTGATCCCGAAAGGCCACGGGAAAAACAAAAGAGCTCCACGCAAATCATAGCAGTCCGATCGCGAGAAAAGGGAGACAGTTAGAAAAGCTTCTAACTCGGCAAAACCGTTGATGCAAATCAAGCGAACTTTGAACTTAAGTGTTTTCCGTGGGCCGGTCGTCAGGGTGTTGATGAAAAAGCCCTCATCATTGAAAGGGCTGTGAAGGCAGTGGGACCTGGTAAGTTTTGAAAATTTGCTATTTTCAGAAACCTGGTGCTCATTTCCACAGAGCAGGTAATTTTTCGTTATCATTGTTTACCATTTTAAAACCAGAATCCACTAATTAATTTTTCACAATAAACTGTTTTTTCACTGTATCCAGCTGTATTTACATTCACAAAGAGATCAATTATCATCGCGCTTTTTTGGAAAACAGTGGGCGAAAAACTGTTAAAATAACGGAGAATGGTGCAAAAATTGTGTACTCGGTCTCAAAAATTACGCGTTTTGCTTTTTCTTATTCACACTCAGCTGTGCGTAGTTTTGCAAGAGCACAGTTTTGTCAGCAACTGTTTCAGCGTAGATGAGCGGGACTGATAAAAAAGTTTTTATTAATCGAAGTTAAAAAATGCCACGTCTTACTAAATGAATACAAGCGGCAGTTTTGCGTGAACGGACTAACAAAGTGATCAAAGAGCTGTTGATCCCTCTAACTTGGACATTACGAAAACCCGTGAAATAGTGGTTTCAGTTCACCGTCCACTGATGCTGAATTTCATAAAGACATAAGTTCCGGAGAAGAATCTGTCGGCAAATCATTCGACATTACACATGTTGTTATTAAACCTAGCCCAGGCGTCTATGCATATCTGTAACACTCAGCGAAATAAACTTTCGATATTCATAAGATTGCATTATGATTATTTGCTATAAGAATTCAATACAAATTTCATAAACGTATCTTATGAAATATAATGATGTTCATTAATTGTTATTTTTATATATTCTCCGTGTGCGAGGAGCCTGTTGAAGCTGGCGGACTTAGTCCGTGCTTTAACCTACCCCGCAGTGGGATGTTAGGGCAAAAATGTCGTTTGGTCTCAGTACCCACTGTAATAACATGCCTCTTTTCGCTCTAATTTTTCCTAAAACATCTGCTATGTTTCCGGGCACACGCAACACCGTTAGCGGAACCATCAGAAAATCCTTTCTCTTCATATCTTTCAATTCTAGCCAGAAACATTGTTCGCTCACTTGGTGCCTCATGGTGATAGAGTCAGACATCTCCTTCAACGATAATGATGTTGACAAAAATAAAAATATGGAGCAACCTGGATTCGAACGATGAACATTGAGGTTATGGGTCTAGTGACTTGCCCACTAGTATATATCATCACTTGTAATACGAGACGCTTAAAGGCGTACAAGAACAACGTCGTGTGAAACAAAATCTATTCATAAGTCAGCCTTATGAAATTCAAAAGCATCGTTCATAAGTTGAACCTTATGAAATTCTTAAGATCATTTGGCTGAGTGAAGGTATCTAAATGCATAGTCATTTTTGTGAACAGCAACGATCATACTGATTACGTCATGAGTGAAGTCATTTTTAATGAATCGTACTTTAAGACAAAAATTGAAAAAAAATGAACAATTATTTTTCGGAACATTCGTGCTGAGAAAGGTGGCACATGATGAGATTTCTGTTCAAATATAGAGTGAATACATATATTAACTTTACAATGCTCCACATTGAAATATAAGTAAAGCAAAGCAAATCTATTCATCCTTATTAAAGTCGCAAAATAAAATAATATCTCTTTGTGTTTGAGGTAAGTACCCAAGTAACTTCAAAGTACTTTTAAATAAGGGATCATTATTATAAGTAAACAACTTTCAAGTTGATTCCTGTGAAAAAATTAACAAAAATGTGGCAATCGAATGATGTTGTCGTTGGTTGTCAGAGTTCAGTATGACGTGAAAAGGTCCCTGGAATCAATTTTCAAACTGCAAAAATCCCATTTATTATCGCAGATGTGCAATTTAAAACATTTCAAATACATTTTATGTATCAGCCATCTAATCAACGACTCATCCGTTAGTGTATGATTCAAATAAGAACTGAACATTAACGTTTAAAATTCACCAATATTTGTATTCAACAAGATGTATGGCTTAATATTTAGCTTGCTAATTATGCCCCTGACTTCCCCGACCTTTGAAAAGGATTCTTATTTTGAGGTTTCATGCTTTTTTAAGAATTTGAAAAATGTGGGGAATAATTATATGAATGTATTATAATGCATTAAAAAAAATATTACTGGCAACCACGACCGTTTTCTTCTTGATGCACCAATACTACCAATGACTTCTATATAAGGACTGGCGTTGTAGCCATAACAATATTAGTGAAATGGGCTAAATTCTCTTATGGCACTAATACAACAATCAATATGTATCTAGCGATTTGAAATTGGTTCTTTGTTGTAGACCCCTTGGTCGAATTACACCTTGAAGCCAGCACCTTGTTATACATTTGTTGCGCTTTGTTTTTATTTGCTGTGTTGTTTGACGATGTTTGAGAGTGTGTTCATGTGAGTTCATTATAAGGGGTGCATTATTGAGCTTGGGACCGAGCTTGGGACGATGTTCTAGTATTGACTGAGCCAAGAAAAATCGTTTTTGTATGGGACCTACTGGTCTTAGAGGTTAGTCTATGCTAGTACTACTGCACTCTTTGCGCACGCTACACTAAAAGCTCGGAAAGTGCTACGTCTTACTATTTATTTTTGATTTGTTTGCTTCGTGATTGTTTATTGTATGCGCTATGAAGCTTCATTTTTCAATTGATTCAAGTCTACTGATGATGAAAAAATTGGTTCTATATTGCTACTTGATTGTCAAGTTAAATTCACTATAAATGATCCATGTTATCGGGAGGAATGCTTCTGCTCGGTAAATGGCATTTGTATCATGATTATTTCTACAATTCAGCATTTATAGTCAACGTTTGCACGATTTTTTTATCTGAACCTGTGCCCGCCAATAGAAAGTTCAAATAGTTTTTACGTCATCACTCGTCGGTTCAGCAATGTTTGTTATTTTGCTTCAATACAAGCAAGCAGTGTGTTGCCCCAGACCTTATATAGGCGTCATTGAAATACTACTACATAGGACTAAAAAAGTGTTTGCACTAATACACTGCCGTTCTGCGCATAATTGTCCCATATTGAAAAATAGACAACATTATAGTTAAAACATAAGTCGTTATCGGGAAAGAATTGCCGTAATAAATAAATGCTTTATGACCAAAAATTACGTTGGAAACCAACATTTCCTAATAAATCCTATCATTTCTTTTCGTTTGTAGATTCAGTTCGTATGTTACTTTTAACGAAAATGGATCGGTGGGACTGTTACGCCGATAAATGTGCGAATTAGCTTCTGAACAATTCTACGCAGTGCCATGAGTCCCACTGAGAATTTTTGTAGTCGCACAACACCATGTAAATGACGTTTGTTATCGAGTTTTGCTTGCAAGCGCTTCTGGCCATGAATCAGCATCCTCTCGTGGTAGTTCTCAACGCAGATCGCAAGAAGGCGTTCCTGTCGACTGCTGCGTGAAGTTGTTCCAAAACATAAATTCCAGTTCTTTGAAAACCTGTCTACAAAGAAAGGAAGTACTGCCGAGCATTAACCATGTTTTTTTAGGTGCTATTTTTTGGTAGTATTAGGAATTAAATAAAAATTTTTTGTTTTTGAAAAACTTCGGTATTTCTCAACTCCTTTAGCAATAATTTGTCAGTTAGTAACACTATTGTTGAGTCAATCCGTCCACGGTGCAGGCAAATGAAAATGACCCCACACAATTGTGAGCCAATTGAGCATGGTCTAGGATTGTGAACCTAGTGTTAGAAATCTCATCCTTACCTTTTTTGAATGGAGACGCTCTTGCCCCTCCCAATTTCCACTAACATAGAAATTTTTCTTAGCATCTAGTTTTTATATAATTCTGTGCAATAAGCTTGTCAAAATGAACTAAAATACATTGCTTTTAGACATTCGTAGTTATGCGTAGAATTTCACAATGGGACAAACAGACTTGGTATTTTTTTTAAGAAGTTTTCGAATAACTAATATTTTTTGTTTGTATACGTGAAAATAGACTGTTTGATCAAGAAAATGAAAATCTGTAAAAAGCAATATGGGACAATTATGCGTAGAACGGCAGTACATGCATGTTGGATACTGAGGATTCAAGGGAGGTTCACCTTAAGGAAGAAGGAACAATATTGTTCAACTCGTAACTTCGGGGGCTGCTCGTGCATGGTCCGAGCAGGCTTTTGCGCAACTGGTAAATAGCTTTCACGTCCATCAAAATTAATAGCAAGGACTACTCCAGTGTTCTGAAAAGGAAATCTTCTACCTTTTTGCTCAAATACCGTCCAAAAAGATAATGCCAGCAAAAAAACCTAAACAATTGAGCAGGGACCAGAAACTGGACTTCTTCGATCAGCCAGCGCGTTCTAGGGCGTTCAAGGTAACTATGTAATATTGGGTGGAGCGCGCCGACCGAGGAATCTTGGCATATGTTGTTCACGTACAAACATCTTTACGTGTCAGCGATTCTTTCCTGCTAAATAAATCAAAGTAAAAAATATTTGCCCTGTTTATTTTTAGAATGTCATTACGCCTTGGGGTTTGCGCCTGTTTAACTGTCAGCACTGGAAACACGCCATTAAATTATTCTGGCGTCTTGGCATCTTGTTTGTTATAACGCCTACGCCCTTCAGTCACATTAATCAAGTGGTGAGGAATAACGATCCAGTTTTACAATACCAAAACAATTATTTTTACTTATTAGATTAGTCTAGGTACTGCTAGGAAAAGTAAGTGATTCTATCGAATGAACATTTTTCTTACTGTACTATTTGAATTGCGGATTCTTAATCATGTTTTTACAGTCATGGAAATAGACAACGCGATGGAATCGAAGCTGCGGAAAGTCGAGGGCACGTTCGATCTTTGGTGTAAATTATATTGGTGGTGATGTTCCCACTACCAAATTTAAAGGCTCGACTTCTTCGTTACGGATGTAGCAACCAAGAGGAGATTCTTCAAAACGAGACATCGATAAATCCAATGATTGTAAATTTCTTCATATTGTGAAATAGGCGTCGAAAACAGAATATCAGCAAAGGATGCATACGATTCATTCATGTGTGACAAGTCTAAAGACCTGAGATCATGAAATCGTTGTTTGGTAGAAGCAAATGCTGAATCTGTAGACGAATGAATTCTTCTTGGAACTGCACGGAAGGATCTTGACGATAAGCTAGCACCATTGGCACTGGTATAGAAGAATTCTATCGGGGGAGGTTTTGAGAATCAAATCTTAAGGAATGGATCGGTTTGTATTGAAAGTTCTTACCTTTCGGGTCCGTACACGAAACTTCAACCATCGAAGTATTAGTAGATGCTCGCACTGCGGTATCCATGCGAATTTGTTTTCTTCAACGCGAAGCAAAATCAATCTCGATGAAATGTTATCCTTAGCAACCGATCGACGGCGTTACAACAATCAATGGGAATCAACAACATTATGTTCACGGCATAATTTCAATTTGACATTTTAACGGGCGAAAATATGCGGCGAAATTACTTCTGCTTAGAAAAAAAGGCGTAATGGTTATTATCAAAATTTGATAAAAAAAAGCAATATTTACGCATAAAATCCGTAAATAAAGCTTCAAGCTCAAGTCGAAATAAGCATGTGATGTTGAGGATAGTGTTTGCCTGAAATATTAAACTGTTTGCCAGGAACTAACTGCTAACTAAAAACAGTGGCGGAAAAACGCCATAAATTATGTTTCTTGTTTAAGAAAGTGCCTAATTGATTTTAATGTCATTTTCAAGGTAAATTAGTTGTTCTGAAATTCTGCAATCAGAATATAATACAATATGATTTGTTTACATTTTGGCGCTTTCGCCATTTTCAAATGTTAGTCTAGAGATATAGAAATAACTATTCAGAAATAACTTCAGAAAAAAGAAACCTTGCTCTACGTTGAAAATCGAAATCAAAAGAACGACCATATAGACCATTCTGTGGAGTGGTTTCCCCTAGAGTCCCTAGAAAGAGTCACGACAAGAAGAACATGCAACACTTATTTCGATTAGTTCTCATTTTGCGTGCATGTATAATTCAGATGGGATGCTCGATAGGTAGCTCCGATAGGTATATTTGGTTTCACTCTTTGCGTGACTCTATATTAGGGACTCTAGTTTCCCCATCAACATGGTTTTAGAATCACTCGTATTATACAGCACTACGGAGAACTGTCTAATCAGTATCCTTATTTTGCCGGACTACCAGTGAAAAGTTAACAAGAAGCTGTTCCGAGAATTCTAATTAGACTAGACAACATAAAACTGTCGTTGGCTCTCAAAATACGCGAAGAATGGTTGAATGGACCTGTGGCAGCTAAGACGAGATTGGGGAGGAGTGTCTTTTGTAACAACGGATGTTCAAAAGCAGATTTATTGTCGCCACTTTTGCACAGCTGCAAGAACGAGAAAGATGGTAAGCTTCACGATCTTTTTAAAGGTTATTTTGCGACGGAGAATCTAGGAGTATCTATGACGTGTGGGTCAATAGCAGAAGATGATCGACGAGCGAAGGAGATGTTTTTGTAATGGATGTAGCTATCTTTGGGTAAATTTATTCGCCATGTTCAGCAAATTTTGTGAAGAATACGAATGCAATGGAGTGGATGCTAGAGTTTTTGGAGGCAACTTCAGCTGTAAGAGAAAATCGCGATACGGAAGAAAGCATGGTTAAGTTGAGAAGGCAAGATACGGAATATACAAGCAACAGCCGGTTTTGAGCTTCGTCTTATGTCTTGTGCCAACAACACAAAATCAAAGTACAATATTATCCGATTTAGCTTTACATTTAACCGAAAATATAAAATAAAATAAATTACTTTAAAGATAATTTGGAAGTAGGCGGGGTAAAATCAGAATTATCTTCGTTTACCAAACCGTATTTATTCGTTTTTTTAGCATAGATTAACGGGCCTAATTTGAACATACTATGGAAGCGAGGGAAGCAATTTAAAATCAGCGTATGATACAATCGATCGAGACCAGCTATGGCAAATCATGCACGAATACGGATTTCCGGAAAAACTGACGCGGTTGATCAAAGCAACGATGGATCGAGTGATGTGTGTCGTCCGAGTATCAGAGTATCAGAGGGTTCCGGCAAGGTGATGGATTGTCGTGTTTGTTTTTTAACATTGCACTGGAGGGTGTGATTTTAAGAGCTGGGATAGACACGAGTGGCACGGTCTTCAGGAAGTCTGTCCAACTGTTTAGCTTCGCCGACGACGTTGATATCATAGCACGTAACTTTGAGACGATGGCGGACACGTACATCAAACTTATGGCTGAAGCTGATAGGATTGGGCTTGTGATTAATGCGTTGAAAACAAAATACATGAACAGAAGAGGCTCACGAAAAGACAATATTAGCCTCCTAGCACGAGTTCAGATCGACGGTGATGAAATCTAGGTAGTAGACGAATTCGTGTATCTGGGCCCATTGGTGACCGTCGATAACGACACCAGCAGAGAAATTCAAAGGTGCATTATGGCTGGCAATCGTGTCTACTTTGGACTCCGAAGGACGCTAAGATCGAACAAAGTTCGCCGAACTACAAAGTTGACCATCTACAATACATTAATTACACCGGTAGTTCTCTACGGCCACGACACATGGACATTGCTAGTGGAGGACCAACGCGCCCTTAGAGTCTTTGAATGGAAGGTGCTGCGTACCATCTACGGTCATCGCACACATCGCAAAAATTGGTCGACTACGATGGGCTGGGCATGTCGTAAGAACGTCGGACGACAGCCCTGTGAAAAATGGTTCTGGAAAACGAACCGACAGGTACAAGAAGAAGAGGTGCGCAACGAGCAAGGTGGATCGATCAAGTAGAAGGCGACCAGCGGACCCTCCGCAGACAGCGAGGCTGTAGAGGTACAGCCATGGACCGAGTCCAATGGATACAACTTCTGTGTACAGCAGAGGCCACGCCGACTTTAATCTGATTGGTAAGGTAAGGTAAGGTAAGGTAAGTAAGGGGAAGCGAGGTGGGTCCTCTCTCAGCTCAGTCGGTAAAGGCACGGCTAAAAAGCAACACCATGGTGGCTGGGTTCGATTCTCGGTTTGGTGTAGGAATTTTTCGTTAAGGAAAATTTCTCGATTCCCTGGGCAATAGGGTATGATAGTATTTGTCACACAATCATACTAATGCAAACATTATACCTGGCATTGAAAGCACTCTATTAATAACTGTGGAAGTGCTTTTAGAACACTAAGTGGAGAGTAAGCAATAAGCGAACTGCGAAAGCAAAAAGCTTGAAAAGCTAAGAAAAAAGAAAGGAGATGGGGAAGCAGTGTAAAATGAGCAATGTCTTCCCTTAACAACTCGTATGGTGGATGCATTCACCTACATTCGATTTCTAGGAGAATTTTACATAAGATTAGGCCTGTTTAAACTACCGCAGCTCCCTCCAAGTAGAATACATCTGTTTAATTCGGAAATACGGGACAAGTGGGGATAAACTTAGCAATATATTCGTTCACCAAGCCAAGTGGTGAATGCAACTACCTCCCCTTGATTCCTAGAAATTGTTGTACATAAGATTAGGCCTATTTTGCTACTGCTGAGCCCTCCGAGCATGGACATATAAACATTATTTAACCAAATTATGGGGAATTAGGGTAAAATATGCCCAATATCTTTATCAGTTGAATTTTGCTTCGCGGGCTCCAACAGTTCGATTTTTCAGAAATGTTAACATAAGAAACACTATTTTTATACTAATTTCGTGTTACTCGGAGCAAAAATCTTGAAGTCTATCGCGATTCATGTATTTTTTTCGCACTGTGTAGGAAAAAAAAGAAAAGTAGAAGATTGAAGCTTATATTTCCTGAATTTTTTTCCTGGAATTTTCGCAAAGCAGGACCGCCCAACGGATACGCGTCACCTTCGTCAGCTGCGAGTTGTTGGAGGGTTCTTGTCACCAGGAAGGATGATGGTGCTAAGCCGTACGTCACTTTCAGCAGCTCTTGCGTCTGGATGGTGGTGTCCTTCGAAAATCGGAACAGAATTTGAAGCGGAGCTAAGTCTTCTTTGTAACTTAGCACCTGCCTGTAAATCTTCTCATTGTCCGCGACGACGGCCTCGGGGTGGGTTCGAAACCAAAGGATAATAGCGATGAGATCATCTTGGACTGCTGGTCCAACACAGAGTGCTTCGTTGAGGGGGAAGCCGGTGGAAGTACAAATCTTTGGTATATTTCGTCATAATAAACGCGGATATGTAGGTCTCAACAAACCGAAATTCAATCGAATTTATCATTAGACTGATTCCACGCCAAATCGGTCGGTCACCAAACTCAACCATCTTCGATTTTGATGAAACTTGGTACACGTCTTCGGTATGTTGAAAAAAAAAATCCACTGGTGTTAAGATTATTTGGATTCAAGAGTAACTTTTGAGATGGGTGTATGTTTTTTTTCCAACATTTGACTTGAAAAATCGTAGTTCAAAAACCATTACATTTAGAGAAAAACTTTATTTGGGGGAGTTGTAGAGAACTAAAAAGGCTTTGTAAAAAAAATGCACACTGAAAAAAAAAATTTTTTTTCATAAAGAAAAATCGAAAATAAATACTAAAAATCAAATGTAAAAAAAAACAAATTTTTAATATTTTTCAAATTTGTTTTGTGGAAATTTGAGGAAAAAAGACACGTTTTGAAAAAAACTCTAGGATGGACGCTCTTATAATAAAAAAGTTTTCCGAAGAGCGAACTTTGGTGCATATTTCAAATTTTGGTTATTCATTATTATAAATGAAAATTAATTATACAATATGATTCTGGAGATCATTAAAAACAATAATAATAATAATGATAAATCACCTGAACGCAACCGTTTTCGAGATTTTTCGGATTTTATTTCAATAGAATGAAAAAACATAAGAAAATTCGCTCTTTTCTTAAGTTAATCGAGATTTCCACCAAAAATGATAAATTTTCCAAGATCTTCATATTATAACGTTCACATTACTCTAATGTCCTCTTTTCTTTTGATATCAGGATGATAAGAAGACTCATTTGAAAAGAACAAGATAAATAGCACTATTGTTTTAATATTGCAATCAATATATTTATAATTGTTTTATGGCTGTATCGGTCAGGCCGCTCAGAGAATGAAGGAGCGAATTTGCTAAAGCGATGAAAGTAACAGCGAGATAGATGTCGCAGGGGCGACAAGTGTGAAATGGACAGATGATGAAATTATGCGGAGGGTCATATAGAAGAAGCATATTAATCGAACTGCTGACTATTTTGCCAAGCTCCAACGATGTTAGAGGTCGGGTGTAGTGTGTGAAAACTACACTCCGAACAGTTCGGTGATGTAGCGATGAAAGTAACACATATTGTTTAAGGTAGGTAGACAAATAGCAGCTATAACGTATGTCAGGTATATCTTCTCATTAAAAAACAGCTAATGTACGCTGCCTGTAAACTACCAGAGATGTTTTATACCTGCATTTCCAAAGGTACCACAGCCAATATATATGCTCATACGCATAGTCGCATTCATCAGTAAAATCTATCTGAGTGAACTGAAAATGGAGTTTAACATGAAGAAGTGTTGTATGCCGTTTCCCACTAAACGGTGCTCAAAAACCTTCGTAAATTAACCGAACAAAATGTCAAAAACTCAAGTTTATGGGCAAAACACATTTGGACACTTCTTTGATGATTTGTGATAATTGTCGTTTGCATTTAAATAGAACGGAACAATCCCATGCTGCAATTTCAGAGCCTAGTGAGAAACCATCAATTACTAACATTATGGATCCACAACCATCTACATCACGGCAAGTAGACTTGTATGGTCTCGAGGAAACGCCATCGGCAATATCATTAATGTCAGTGCCATCTGATAGCAGTGTGCAAGATTATTCAAGGCGCCATAATATTGAGCTATTTAACAAGGGCGTAGCTGGAATCAACGTTTCGCCAATATCGGCTAAAAGTTCCTGAACGTAAATTATGCCCGCAAAAGTTCAAAGATGTTTCAAACGGCATTCGGACACACATATTTGGGGATCAAGCGGAGGAGGATGACCTGGAACAATTGAAAGTGAAAGCAGCCGAATATGACGAAATAATCGCGCAGCTAAAGGACCGGTATGCTGATCCAGAAACTTCGAGGACGATCAAGTAAGGATACTTTCGGTTTTACCACAATCTTGGACAAATCAAAGAGTAATGGCAGAATTTGGAATAACAAACAAGTACATCGTATCACAAGCTAAATTCCTTGCAAAGCACGAAGGTGTTTTAGCTGCCCCTAACGAAAAGCTGGGACACGGTCTGAACCCGGAAATAAAAAACCAAATTTTGCAATTTTACGACAGTGATGAGATTACACGAGCAACCCTGGTATGAACGACTACGTTTCAGTGAGAGTGAAGGTAAGAGGGTTCATATTCAAAAGCGCCTTTTAGTTTGTTCATTAAGAAAGCTTTCATTAAATTTCAAGAGATGCATCAAAATGCTGTTGGGTTTAGCTCTTTTGCAGCACTAAGACCAAAGCATTGCACAATTACTTAGCAGCACAGGTTCTCATAACATTTGTGTTTGCACCATTCATGAGAACATTAACTTGATGCTTCATGGTCTTAGAAAATATTCATTCGAGAATGATTATAAATTGTGTTTTGAAGAAATATTATGTAGCTCATCAACTAGAACTAAAAATGTTACCTCCGTGAATGCGAACGATGTCCAGGCTTTTCAGATTTTGAGAGTAGTTTAACAGACAAATTAGAAAAACGTGGTTTAGTTGAAATATCTTTTGAGCAATGGATTTCAACTGATAGATGTAGTTAGAGACACTTGTTAAACCAATTGATGAATTTATTGCTTATTTTTGTGAAAAGTTGGAACAATTAGTATCCCACGATTTTGTCAAATCTCAGCAGTCTAGTTTCTTGAGAGATTATAAAAGTTGTCTTAAAGACGGCGAAGTAATAATAATTTGTGATTTTTCTGAAAATTATTCATTTGTTTTTCAAGATGCTGTTCAAAGTAGTTATTGGAGTAATGAGCAAGCCACTATTCACCCTTTTGTCATTTATTACACGGAATCTGGAATACTTAAAAATATCAGTTTCATTGTTATCTCAGAAGTGTTGAAACATGATACGATTGCGGTGCAGGTGTTTATTTCAAAACTAATAAGCTTTTTGCAAACAAAAATTAAAGTAAAGAAAGCTACGTTTATGTCTGACGGGGCAGCATCCCAATATAAAAATAGGAAGAACTTTGCAAGCCTTTGTAAGTTTAAAAGAAATACAATATTGATGCTGAATGGCATTTTTTCGCAACATCCCACGGTAAGGGACCTTGCGATGCAATTGGTGGTACATTAAAACGAATGGCAAGATATGCAAGCCTTGCTGGTACAACATGAACACCCTATAAAAAGTGCATTAGAGTTATTCGAATGGGCGAACCAAAAAGTGATGATTGTTTAACAAAAATGTCGTTTTGTTATGTATCACATGAAGAGTATGAACAGGGGGTAGCAGAATGGAATGAAATTTACCGACAGACTAAAACGATTGCAGGTACACAAAAGTACCACTCATTCGTTCCAATTTCAGAAAACGAAGTTTTGTAAAACTGTTTTCGAATGACGAAGAAGGCAGGATTCATAATATATATAAAAGCAATCAATAGTTTATATAATGTTTATGTAATATTATCAATGACCGAGACTAATAAATGGTATATATAAATATAAATCCAACCATAATTCATTATTTTTGTCTTATAACTTTAAGTGAAGCTTTTTCAATCGACGAGCTGTTAAGAGTAAGTAAGAGGCACATACATGTGTTTTAAAAGGCTAAAAACACAAGAGAAACAATCGTTAGCTATTGTTGTTTTAATATCACGAGTAATTTATGAAAAGGGCGTATTTTTTGAGGTTTTGAAATTTTATTGAAAGAAAATCAGAAATATCTTGAAAACGGTTGCGTTTACGTGGTTTATCATTATAATCATTATTGTTTGTAATGATCTCCAAAACCATATTGTAACATCAAAATTTATTTATAAGAATGAATAACCAAAATTTGAAATATACACCAAGTTCGCTATTTGAAAACTTTTTATTATAAGAGCGTCCATCTTAGAGTTATTTTTAAAACGTGTCTTTTTCCTCAAATTTCCATACAACAAATTAAAAAATATTAAAAGTATGTTTTTTTAGATATTTTATTTTTAGTAATTATTTTTGATTTTTCTTGATGAAAAAAAAATTTTTTTCTGTGTATATTTTTTAAGAAAGGCTTTTTAGTTCCCTACAATTCCTTTATATAAAGTTTTTCTCTAAATGTAATGGTTTTTGAACTACGATTTTTCAAGTAAAATGTTGGAAAAAACACATACGCCCATCTCAAAAGTTATTCTTGAACCCAAATTATCTTAACACCAGTGGAATTTTTTTTTCCAACGTACCGAACTCATGTGCCAAGTTTCATCCAAATCAATGATGATCGGGTATGATTTTTGGGATTTCCGGCACATTCTGGATGGAATCCCTCCATAGTGTAATTCTCAAACTTAGCTCTTCAAAACAATTCTTATAAAACTTAAAAATTGATCTTTCTTCACCAAGAAATGCAAAGCGTAACGCTAACATGTTTTGACGGATGTCAGTTACGCTCGCCAGCCATGTTCGCCTTTGACGCGGATTTGATTAATGACCACACACATCTTCTGTTTTCCACCATTTATCCATTAGCCATATCTGTAGCTACTGGCAAACAAAGCCGATCGCCACAGTTGATGTCAACCTTGTCATGATCGCACACAGACATACATACTCACGGTAGGAAAGTGATAATGCCCTCCCCGTGATGCACACCGTACGGCAAACTCATAAATCATAACCCTAATAAAGGCTAAATGAGCAAACATTTGTTTCTATTTCAGTGATTTGAATTTGAATCTAGTTTTTCTGTTCTCTGCGGGTGGTTCTTCCGTCCAAATGCAAAACAGTCAGCCCCAGCTCCATTCCCCCCTCGAAACATGCACACAGATAGCCGGCGCACGAAATGGACTCCTTTCGGAGCGGAAACGAAAGACAATAAAAAGGTGAACTCGAATGTAGACAAGTTTTGCCGCACGAGTCACCCCTCCGAGGAACCCTCGAAGAAAGACCGAGAAAATAAATAAAAGCTCGAGCTTAGCGTTTAATTTGCGTGTTTAGCATAAATTCATCATCTAATTTATTAGCGGTATAATCGCTTTGCTGTGTTTTGCTCTTTTGTTTGCGTGGTTGGAGTTTTATTTCTAAAACATTCGAGCAACCCAAAATGGCCGGCAACGCTTGGAACACTCACAACAACAACACAAAACAGTGAATATAATTTAAGATAATTGTTTGAAATTTAAGGAGCTCAATTCAAGAACACCCAACTAGTGGTTATACCAACAGAAACAGTTGGTAGCCGTCCGAGTACGGGTGTGTGTGTGTGTAGTTAGCGTCCAACATTGACAGATCCATCAGAGCTCTGAGGGGATAGATGACTGGCCGTTGTGTCTGGTCCAGTTGGATCTGAACGTACCTGACCTGGTGCTAACAACCGTTGAAATTTAATCACCATTCCCATTGATTGTGCGGAACGTCCAACCGTTTACTCAATGCGGTCGATATTCAACGAATCATCATCGTTTGAGAACAGAACCAAAAAATTGAGCAATTTGGTTCGGATGATTAGACCGTCAAATAGTCACTTCTCGTGCGGAAATTACAGCGCTCGGTAAGAACTATTCCGTAGCAATCAGCCAGTAGCGAGACGCAAGAATGCGGAACCAAATTGGATTTAATATGGATTGGAAAATATTTGAGATGCTGCATTGGTCGATGGGCTGACGACAAGTGAAATCTAATTTGCCACCTCCTGTGGGAACGGACGGATTCTAGAAATACATAGGCACTTCTAGCAATCGTGTCGTGGGAATTGAGAGCTTTCACGCTCCGTGGGGATCAAATGAAAACCACGGGGCTTACGAGAATGTTTAGCACTCAGTGGGTGTCGGTTGAGCTGTTGAGGAAATATTGAAATTAATCGATTGTGTAATACTACGCAATTCATCATTTCAACCCGCTCACGTGGCTCAATTGATGACTCCAAAATCTCAAATTTCAAACGAGACAAATCCTCCTTAGGAAAATTGCCCCTATCGGACGGAACAAAATCTACTATGCCGGTTAAAAATATGAGCACAGATTATATACATTTAGGGGTTCTCATTTTCAGTTTCAAACACCGACCGGACCCTTTATGATGTCGTTTGTTTCGCCGATGGAGCCGCCACTGAACCGATCTTTCAAGCTCATAATTTTTAAAATTAAAAAGGTGCAAAAATACAAATTAACGTCTGATGTGATTACGAAGAAGACGCAACAATTCTTTCGTTGCTGGTGGTGGTCGACCCTCTCGCCACATGGCCAATGATGATCATCAGAATAATAATAATAATGGGTTGATGGGATCGCTTTCGCTTTTTCGGAAGTTCCTTTGTGCCAGTACAAATGTTAGCAATACATGCT